>JACCGJ010012027.1:43726-112027 GCA_013407085.1 Atriophallophorus winterbourni
ACCTAGTTTACCATTTATTCACTGTTTCATGGCTCACTGATAGTAACCTTACTGTCTCCATGATGGCAAATAGCTAGAAACCATTTGTGGAGTGTAATTTTGGGGGATGTGAGCAACACATCACTTTGGTTATCCATAGGCGACTTCAGAACTTGACGTCTAATCACTATGCGATTCTGTATTTAAAAATCGTGGTTCGTTGTACGAACCCTATGCAACAGTTGCATTTTAGTATAACCTTGTTTACCATTAATCCACTGTTTCAAGGCTCACTAAACCTAATCTTACTGTGTTACCCTGATGACGGCCAACAGCCAGAAACCAGTGGTGAAGTGAAATTTCGAGCGATGTGAGTAACACATTACTTTGGACATGCAAAAGCGCTTTGAGTGCTTGACCATAAATACTATGTGATTCTGTGTTTTAATATCATCGTCCTTATCGTTATCATCATCATCATCATCATCATCATCACCATCATCCTAATATTCATTATCGTCCTTATCCTTATCCTTATCCTTATCATCATCATCCTTATCTTTATCATCATTATCATTATCATCAATATCAGCATCGTACTTATCATCACCATCATTATTATTATTATTATCATCATCATCATCATCATCATCACCAACATCATCAACATCCTTATCATCATCATTAGCAGCAGCAGCAGCATTTCATCGGAAACCTGTTTCGGATGCTTATCTGCTTAATATTTGAGAAGGATTATATACAACGGTCATTGCGGCAATGTACTGATAAACATGAAACCTGAATATAATCACAACGCGGTACCGACAGTGCTCCCGCGTATGCCTCACTAAACATAGTGAATGACAACAGCTGACCTTTCCCGGCAAATATTTGACCGAGGAGGAGTGTGAACTGCGGCGGATGTGGCGATTGTTCAAATGACAATCGATAATTATGTTATTCATTTTCTCATTGTTTAACTTATATACATCAATCTACCGCCCAATTCAAATACTGAGCGTGGTTGATTCTCACTTATATTCGTTGGTTGGTAGTTTCACTCAATTCAGCACAACACAATTCATTACACGGATGTGTCGATGCTGACGTAGAATAAAACCTGTTTTACTTGATTAAAATTCAACAAAATTGAGAATTTTATTTTTCATAATTATTGTTGTGAAATTGACGTAAAAATTGTTCAAGTTCGCCTCACGTGACAAGTTTTACTTTACGAATTATCTTGCAATATACAGCATTTCAGCATTATGTGTTTGTCAGCAGTACATCATTGTCATGAATTTTTTCGAAGTTGTCTCAAATTCGCAAGCTTTACCGATCTCGGGTCCAACCAACACACAGAACTATGAGGACCCCTACATAACTAAGCAATATATTAGCCATGGATATCTCGACGACAATTTTGGCACTACGTGAACTGAGGATATTGATCAGAAATTGGGTTACAGCGTCCGGCTTATTGATATCGGAAACGATGAACGTTTGTGGCCTCGTGGTCCAAGAATAGCCATTCGGTCTTTCGCATATGAGCGAGGCGTTGTAAGGCAAGTCTGGAGGGAAAATGGATACAATCATATACTATTGGAAGATAACTGGTGTGTAGGCTTTATCTCATTCAACATTGAAGCATCAAAATTTATGTTCAAAATAGCATTCAACTTTACAATAACCACAGATTTAAGATATAGGTACAAATATATATGAGTATAAATGTATTGATAGACAAAGAACGTGGATAACCTTTTACTAGTTTGCGGCAACATCCGTGTTAGCTCGGTAAGCTACCGAATCCCGATTTTGCTTGTTATATTAATCGTAGTTAGCTTAATTGTTTTTGTAAAGCTATATACTTTTTAGAACATTTAAATTGAATTTAATTGAAGTTTCGGTTTCAAAATTGCTAAATTAATGTCAACAGTTTATCGTCTAAAATTGTCGTGATCGATTCAAATGATTTCCGAAAGAAATTCCAGAAGCTTTATGCTGAACAATACTGTGTTGGCTTTAGTTTAATGAAAACCATCCGTTATCCGTTATGCACGAGCGATTTGAATAAACATTTACCCAAAATGTTAACCCAACATATTGTCAGTGCGGCTTTTTAGACATCACAAATCTCGAATCTTGCATTCGAATTGTATAGGTGTGAATTTAGGGTCAGGCAAGACGTTAACGCAGAATTTACGGAATAATTTGTTTGTTTGTTTGTTTCACAATATCAATAATCGTAATATGCATCTCGAGTAACTTGCATCTCTCTATTAAGAATATTCATTGCGTTAGAAATGGAAAACATCATGAGTAAAATTTAGAAATTAGAATACGTTATAGTTTACACACTTGTCATCGTTCATTCTAAACTACGCCTCACCGTATTCCAAATTTTGCAGAAGTATACACCCTATTGTCTTCACTTCCATGTACTGTATCGGTTTGGAATCATCCAAAAGCTGTATTTTTAGCGAAATGTTGGAATGTTCGAACTCGTCATTTGGCCCCATTCCTATGACATTGATTGGTTGGGTGAGCGTCCCATCGTATGTCAGCATGCTTGACGGTATGCAAACGAACACTTCTTCGATAGACGGAAGGTTAGCGGTGAAGTGAAGTAGGCTTGCTTGGGCTTGCGATGTTGAATTTACACGAAACGAAACAGAATGTGAGTATATTCAGTTGTCAAAATAATACAAATTATCGCTGCTATGGATCATTGCGAATAACAAACCCTGGACTCATAGAGACAGCAGGTTGTAAATTCTTTTATTAAGTCGATAACTTTCCTGGTGGGACATCATTAAAACAAGTTAGCGCCAATGCTGCAAAATTTCCGTGAAACAAGAACCTCGCTTAGAAACGCGATGGTTTCCTTAATCGCAACACACAATTCCTCAAATAAGTGTAATGTTGATTTTCGCTATCGCGAAATGATTTACTATAGATTAATAACAAACAGCAAAACTTAGCAATTTTTCTACACATAAAACATATATACATTATGGGTGTATCTTGCATCCGAGACACAACGCAAAATACACTAGAAAAATATTCACTAAATGTGACTGTATATTACTCTATATGGGGGGAGAAGACATTTACATTATTGATTACCAACTGAAGATAGAACTCAAAACCAACCACGCGACTACGTGTCATATTTTATGCAATCAGCTTATCTGTGCGACGCATACTTCGTACACCGTGAGTGAAATCACAATAACTATGCAACGAGACTCTACGGAAATATGACACAAGAATTGTGTGCCATCAAACGTTGCTTCAGGTTTGCTGGCTTAGATGACGTGTTTACGATTGGTGTCCCAAATGGAAGATGTATTGAGCAATTATTCCAAGTGACCTGTGTGCTTATTTATTAACTTTTGGTAAGCTGGTGTTTTAAAATACAAGGAAAAACGAGGATTCTGTTTAATAGGTTCCGTACAGCTACCCACATTCTTCAAACGCACGATTACAATTTGATTTCACAGCGAGCGTTCAAAACATCTAGAATAGGCAATGTATTGTTGTGCTCATGGTAATCGCACTTACACTCCATAAACGATTTTCGGCAAATTGAGAAGGTCAATATTGTGTCCAATGACCCTCGACGTAATGAGAGTAGTGAGTGTGTGTGGGGGGGGGAGTGTATGAATCCAAATTAATTGATCATTTCAATCTTCTTAAGCGTGAGATGTAAATTGTTTGAATGAGCCTTATTTACTAGTAACTTCCAATTATAAATTACTTTTATAAGTTTTATTGCTTGAGGCTCACCGAACCGAGTCATCATTATATTCCACATTATCGATCAGCAGGCAAGCACTATGCAACCCACAAACATGTGCAAACGTATCACTAGATCCACTGCCCAAACAATGAAACAAATCGATTCAGCTGTAACCGTGAGAAGTATACATGCGACGGCGACACGGAATTGTCGTGAAATCTGCATCATGTGTTTAGATCCGATAAGCGTTGATAATGTTTCAGTTAAATATACTTTCTGCGGGTTCCACCAACACGCCTCAAGTGACGAGAATTCAACTGATGATTGCGTGAGGCTTGTTAACGATGAGAAACACCCATCCGTTTGTATTGTTTGTACAAGCTGTAGACATTCGAATAAAGGCGTCCGCCATAACACTAAAGATTCCACTGTAGGAAAAGACCCTTATCAAATGGTGAGTTGATTGTCACGCCTAGAAAACCAGTTTGTAAAATGAGAAATTCAATGAAGCTATTGATGAAACCAACAACGACGGATCCAAAATATTCAACTCCATATTTAGACACCACTAGTGCCCCTAAATATTGGGACATATTTCTACAAGACACCAAAGAGACGGATACAACCGAGTCAAGACTAAAGCCATCCTTCCAAAGTGTTGTTTTTGAGAAACCATCTTCAAAAAGAGTTTCGCGCAGCATTATCTATACCAATGTGCCAGAGGCAACTGAGACACTATTCTCGAATAGACAGCAGCATGACTTGACGAAATGGTCGGAACTGTGCACTAGGATGAGTTTAAAATCAATCAATCCGGTTTCGATGACTCGCTTGCCTCGTGATCCCATAGTGCCGCACAAAGATAAACTGAAATTGGTCAAGGAAGAGTTGAAAAGTAAAAAAGAACTAGAAGATTTACATTTATCTGCATATTTGTTAAGAGACGGTGAAAAAACACTACGTATCTTTGTTGATATACCCTGGTCAGAACGGGCAAAATCGGCAGTAAATAGGAACGTTGGAAAGGTAAACGACCTCGACAATCGTAGTGTTATAATCCTGAACGTTCCTGAAGCTGCTGATAGTTTAGATACCACGACTAACAGCAATGGAAATTTATAAGTTACGTTATACAAACGAATAAGACGACTGTTATCAATACCTTTATAATCCCGACATCACCGAAATACGAAGGTAAAGCTCCGCGCCCTCTTAAACTGACACGGCTGAAAGATAGTATGGCTGATGCCGTTCTTAAAAATGAGAAGCAATCTCGATACAAATTGTACCGAGAGATTAAAATTATTCCTAGATGCCTCAAAACCACTGATAACAAGGATGACACCAAAAGTCTAAATACCGAAAAATCCGAACGTGGTGAAAAAACGGATTTCGGCCGACTCAACCGGAGTCGGCGAAGAAAATTACCTACCCACCGAGCCGTGCCAATAATTTTATCTCATGAAACCTCTTTGCTGTCAACATCGACTGTCGAATTTTTGTATACGAATGCCCAATGATTGACAAACAAACTACACAAATTGACTGAACTAACTACCACACACTCGCCAGACGTGATTGCCGTAACTGAGACATGGTTTCATCCAACTTTAACAGACAATGAAGTTGATATTGAAGGTGTGTCTCTACTTCGTCGCGATTGCCTGACTTGAGGATGTGGTGTTGCGCTTTACCATATTCCGAGACTGTTCTGCCAAGAGATCACTGATGACAACTTACAACTGCAAGACACATTATGGTGTTTGCTAAATGTAACAACAGGGGAAAAATTAATAGTGAGTGTGATTTACTGTTCGCCCTCAGCCGACGAAGACTACAATTCAGCATTAATTGCAAATATACGCTTAGCGGTTACTAGGTACCGCGGCAGACTCCTTCTGATCGGAGACTTTAATCTGTCGAACTTTAATGGAAATTCGGTTCATCTAGAAAAATCCTCAAATGCTTTATATCAACATTTGCTGAAAGTAATTCCAGTCTACAACCATATTTTCAACAATACCAGAATTCGTGGTACTGATACGCCGTCTATCTTAGACTTGATACTGACAAATGAAGAGCACGTGATTGAAAGTCTCACTTATGAAGCTCCAATAGGACTCAGTGACTCAGATAATAATTTTTATAATATTTTTCCCGGCAATCAGAACAAGTGACATCAACGAGGTGATTAGAAAAACTGACTTTTTACAACTTAAAACTACTCTTAAGAACGCCACAGACCCTAGTCTTAAGTCCGACAACGTGAACGATCAGTGACAGTGGATGATAAACGAACTGAAATTTCCGTTAAAATGCACTCTCATCTTGTTCCATAGGTGCGAAAAACTGGATATACATTTAAGCTGAGAAGCCGAACACGAAAATGGTTGACATGATACTACTGTTGAGAGTTGGGAGACATTCCGTTTGCTAAGAAATAAGATAAACAAACTTGTTGTTCATGACAAACTGTATTTTCAAAATCATTTACTCAACAAAATGGAATCAAACTCCAAAATTCTCTACCAGATCATAAATAAACGGTCAAGGGTGAAACCAGGAGTTGCCGCTCTAATGACACGTGATGGAACAACAAATACAGCATCGCAATCTGCCGAAGTTCCAGCCCATTTCTTCTACACTGTCTTCAGCCCACTATAAACCGTTAACTGTCCCTCAAATCCCGTAATATCACCAGAAAATGTTGTCTAACAACTAACTATTACCGCGGAGAGTGTCCTCTGCACATTGCTAAATCTCAACAGAGAAAATCTACCGAAGCTAACGAAATTACCCTATGCTTATAATTTGTGTACGCCTCTTACCTACTTGTTTGGCCTATCTTTAATCCAAAGTTTCATTCCCTGTGATAGGAAAAATGGCATCATCACCCCATCCGCAAAGAAGGAAACCGTTCCAAAGTATCCAACTATCGACTAGTAACACTACTGCCGGTGATATCTAAAGTGATGGAGCACCTCGTAGCAAACAGATTCACAAAACATCTGGAAGACAATTGCTTGCTCGCAGTCGAACAACACGGCTTCAGAAAAAAAACAGTCTGGCCTTCAAACCTTCTGCTCGCCCTCGATGACTGGACACAAGCTGTAGACAAAGGTCTCACAGTACACGCTTGTTATCTTGATATGTCAAAAGCATTCGATCGTGTCAACCACAGTCTGTTACTACAAAAGATGGAGCTATGTGGAATCAAGGGTTCATTACTAGCCTGGTTTGAGGATTATCTCCGCGACCGTGTCATTCGAGTAGGGTTGATGGTGCTTTGTCACGACCTATTGCAGTAACAAGTGGGGTGCCGCAGGGATCAGTGTTTGGAACACTTCTTTTCCTGATGTATGTCAACGACTTACCTAAACTTGTTCGCTGCAAAATCTTGTTATTTGCGGATGACATCAAGCTGTGGACACAAGTACGTACAACTGAGGATTGTAGAGAGCTTCAGCTGGACCTCGATGCCTTACAAGACTGGTCAGTTAGAAATGAACTACCTTTCAATGTCAGAAAATGCAAGGTATTGACTGTTGGAAGACATTTCGAGTTCTCTTATTCCCTTGGTTCCCATATTCTTGAAAGCACTGACAAGGAGAGGGACTTAAGTGTGTGGGTGAGCAGCACTTTGAAACCGTCACATAACGCCAAGCTGTATATAAGAAGACCTCACGAGTACTGCTTCTGCTAAAACGCGTGTTCGGGAGTTTCACGAAGCAAACCGTTGATCGAATGACTAATACGTACTTGAGGCAAATCATGGAGTATGCGGTTCAGGCTTGGTCACCCTAGCTACAGAAGGACATGAGCCTATTGGAGAGAATATATCATCGGACCACCAAGCTTGTACGCGGTTTTTAAGCACGAACAATACGAAGATCATATTACAAGTCTCAATCTCTTCGACTCTCGCTACCGCCGTCTTAGAGGTGATTTGATTCTTATGTTCAATATACTCTATACCCCCAACCATCCCCTGAATAAACTATTCACACGACTACCACCCAGGACCAGCCGCAGTCACGAATATACATTACTTATTCCCGACTCGAGACTAAACTGTCGAAGGTATTTTTATTTTGTACGCGTATGCTTTACCTGGAACTCCTCACCCGGTAATGTAGCACATTCACCTAACCTGGAAATATTCAAATCAAAATTGGACAATTTCTTGTCGACCAATTCAAACATTGAACTTATATATTGTACACCATAAAGCTTTGAACTTTGAAAACAGTTTCTGTCCTACGGATTTTTACTTGATTCCTGAACTGCTCAGTAAACAAACAAATCCCGTTTTACTACCCATGCTATTCGTAATTCCCATATTATTCTGTGGTTTTTGTTAAGCTACATGCTTTTTAGACAATTGAAATTAAATTGAATTGAATTGAATATGACGAAGGCAGACAGCCAGAAACAGATTTTTGTTGTTAGAGCGAGGGATGTGATCTCAACATTACATTATTTGCCAGAAACCAGCTGTGTAAGGTAAGTGAGGGGCATGTAAGCACCACAATTTAATGGTTATTTGGAACATGTTGATCGCTTGATTGAAAATCACTTTGCTAATCTGTATTTAAGAGCAGTGGTTCGTTGGATAAAAACCTATCAATCAATGGCTTCAAAGTATGATTTTCTTTACTATTTTTCCCACAATCTGAAGCCTCACTTAACTCAATCATTAATTCCCCTATTGGATGAATGTAAACAACAAATAACGCGTTGTGTAACGTAAGTGCGAACAAAACAATTCAATAAATATTCTGAATTTATTGAGGGCTCGACCGGAAATGTTTTTGTGATACCGTATTCGAACACTATGGTTCATTGACAAACCTTATTGAACAATATCTCAAAAGTATGAAGTTGAAATCGGTAGTTGTTTCGAAGAAATCTGTGGTTCGCAGCATGCGAACGTACGCATGCTTAGAAAAAAATTGCGGAATGAAGCAAGTAAACTATAATCAAATAAAATTTATTGTGATTTCCGTTATTTCGTTGTTGCTCACTAGCCTGAATTTGGTCCTCACTACCGTTGTGAAGACAAACGAAATTCGATTCTAACTTTGTACTTTATTAACTTGATGCTATTTCATGAAATTTTGTCAATACGCCAAACATGGTGCCCGAAATTCAATGACCATTTATAATGATTCTTTATTAATTAGTTTGCGCTAGGCAAGCTATTTTCTACCCAGTGCATGAGACATGAAATATTCATACATCACCATGATATATATCAAAATCCTTATCACAGTGATCATTTTCATTTGGCAAACATCTCAATTTCGAGAGAAAACAAAACTCTAGATGCGGATAATGAAAATATTCTCACATGAAACATATTTACGGACACATAAGTGTTAATCAAATCCGTTTTTAAACGTACCAGGATCATCCGAGTTTTTTGTTTGAATATCAACATTGCCACCATAGATCGTATTATTGCCTTGTAACATTCTCAATGCGATTTCGTATTTTCTATCTGCGTGTAGTTCCATTATCCAAGTAAAATTTTCTTTTATCACACCAAGTTCGAAAGATTTCATGGAGAAAGAACGCGTAAGGAGATCCTCGTGTTCTATAACTGTGGAAATACAAAACGACATATATTTGCTTGCGCGAAAATAAATTTCAAGGGTTTCATCCGATAAGTGCAAACATACTGAAACCCGCAATTGATGGTAAATACGGAGAGGCTCGGAGCACGAAACATTTCGAAATTACCCGAAATATGTCGATAGGTCTTTAGGACTATGTAATGGTCATTATCATGAGAACTATTTTGAAAGCAATTGGAAAGATTAGCTTGAAGAACGGTTTCACTTGTGACAGAAGATTTATCAGACCAGGTGTTTTAGTCAGTAAAAAGAACATGATTTAGTAGCACTTCAACCACCACATATAGTTGATCATACCTCGAAACAGCTTACTTAAATCCTCAGGGTATCAAGTCAAAGACTGGATCAATTGACTTATTCACCCAGCACAGCGTCAATTCGATCCAGGTCAATTAACACTGATGACTGACAAATGTGTATAAAGTTATTTAGAACATGAAAAATATGAATAACAAATCCTATTTATAAAGGTGGAAATCGATTTATTGTTTCTCATTACCGACCCGTTATCAGGTATGTGTGATTTCAAAATTACTTGAGCGCCTCATTGTTGATGATTTAATGAAACATTTCGAAAATAATAGGTTGCATTTGAGAAAACAGCATTGATGTAGACGGAATTATTTATGTTCTGAGACATAGATATTTCCACAGTTAACCATGGCCTACTACTGCAGAAGCTTGACAGACTTCGCATCACCTGAAAGTTGTTGAATTGGCTAAATGACTACCTAACAAATCGCAATAACCAGGTACGTGTTGATGGTGCATCATCAAAACAAATCGCAGCAACTAGCGGGTTCTCCAAGAGTCCTTGGTCCGATCCTCTTATTGGTTCATATCAATGAAATACCGGAATTTGTTCGATATAACATTTCATTATTTGCGGATGACATAAATATATGGCGTTGCATCCGTATCCAAGAAGACTCTCTGCTATTTCAAAAAGATCTTGATGCACTTAACAACTGGTTGTTGAAGAACAAACTGCCGTTTAACTTCAACAAATTTAGACTCATGATTATGAATAATCAAGTAGAGTTCGCATACAATATAGGTTCGAATATTCTTTAAAATTGCAGTGAGGAAAAAGATTTGGCTGTCTGAAAATGCTCCAGATTAAATACCTCACTTCAAACTACCACTGATTTTACAAATGCAACACGTGTTCTGAATCTACTTAAAGGGGTATATTGAAAATATTCGCTCAAGATATTGCCAAGTATCATGAATACATATCTGAGACCAGTCATGGAATACGGTGTGCATACATGGTCCCCGTGGCTCAAGAACGATGTAGAACCTTTTGAGCGAATCAATCAGCCCTCAAAAATCTAGTTTTCATCATCTGAAACGAGTCTTCTAAAGAAAGGACAGCTCACCTAAATCTATTCGACTTTAGAATGGCCTAATCAGATGAGACTTTCTCATATTTTACAAACTAATCCATACACCAAACAATCTATCCACATGAGAGATTCGCGTAATTATCGTACACACTATTATAAACCGATGGTACCTAATTCTAGCCGAAACTTTAGAAGTTAAGCTCAGTCTATCCGTGTATGCTTTACCTGGAACCGTTAACTGTCTACCGTTACTATCTACCATTAGCTTTCATGACTTCAGCACAAAAATAGACGAGTTTTTTTATTGAATTATTCCTATCCCGACTACTTATCTGCAGTTTAATCTGAATGCCTATTTTGATGAAATATATACTTAAGTTTATTTAACCAGACTACGGTTATTGTTGAGCTTGATGTTTATAGCCCAAGATGACATTCAACTATCGACTAACGGCCAAGGTATCCCGCCCAACAGGAACAGGGAATTGATAAATGTACATTGAGATTGCATGACGTAAAAGCTTAATATAATTCCTTAGCTTCATTTATTTACACTCAATTTTTGCCATCCCACAGTTATTGTTAACCTTGTTGCTTGTTCGACCATTAAAACCTTGAATTTACTTGAATTACATTAAACATTTTGAGGAATTCCAACCAATTCAAGGTTGCTGCGCTGAGTGCAATGTTATGGAGTTTTCAGCTTCATCTACTCTTTCAACTATAACCCCAAAATATGCTCTATCCGATTGCTTACAAATTTATGTTCAATTCGAAATGGTATTTAGCGATTCATCAAAACTCAAGTAGTTTGAATACGAGTAATATCGCTTTACTTGCAATTTCATAAGTACTGTGCAAATTCAAATACGTGTAGCAATCATAATTGCTTGAATTGGTAGCTGATGCTGAAGCACTGTTTCACTGAGGGTGAAAATATCATGGCGCATATGAGGAGGGTGTCATGCAATATCTCACTGATCGAAAGGCAAGTCGTAATGACCGATAATTACAGCATAGTGTGGCGTTATGAAGTGCATTCGCGACCGTATCAACACCAACGCTAAATCTTAACATCAAAATACTGGAATAATTCAGCTCTTTAATGAATAACAGTCAGTTCGTGGTAACGCTTTCTCTAAAGTCATACAACTTTATACGTCATGTTCATGTGACACATATGATTAACCTTTCTGACAAACCTTCAATTATATCCACGAAATATTGCAAGCCAGTTAATTCCATTTTTTCCCATGCCAACTTTGTGAACCTTGCCCCGATGTGTTCTGCTTGTAAGCCAGGAACGGGCATCGATGTGCCCACGATGGTGGGCTTCCTATTCGGTCAGAATTGATCAAATCGAAAAATGAGTATAGCAAATCTTTTGTGAACTATAAGGTTTAGTTGAAAGCACGTTTAATGTTAACATTTGCATTATAAATTTATTCGAAATAATTTTATTGATTTATATTTCGTCATTACTGTCACACCATAATGCAATAAAACTCTCGGTTATATTTTTTTAACGTAAACATTTAAATTTACAATTATACTTCACGAATAGCACTACACAGCAGTTAGTAGCGCTTGTAAAACTGGTGTCATGCCATACTGCGGGAAATTTAAATTTGAGTTCAGTTCGAAGTATGAATGATAATATTTCTCTGCAAGCAGACTGTTGTTTCTCAAATGATTCAGACAAACTGAACGTGAAGTTACAGTTGTTCAAATTTTGGAAATTCAAATACTGACTTTCATCGAGACAGATCCACTGTCAATCGATCGGTTGGGTGATGTAGCTGAAGAACAACCACCGATCCCCATTCGATGCTGACAAAGATGGTCATTCTGGCATTGTATTTGTCGAGTTCTTTCATAATTTCGTTCATAATATAGTAAGAAGAAAACAGAAAAAGCGTGCTTATGGTTGATTTTATAATGACTATACGTTTTAGCTCACACAAAATATTAATTATTGTGATTCGGATGGTTTTATAAAAGACGAAATACATTACTCCACAAGATAATAGTCCTGCCGAACTTTACAGGCTATTTTGAAATGCTGAAGCTCGGCGATTCCTGTACGGCTCAACAATCAGAGAATGATTCATGCATATTCTCTTGGGTTGTGCAAAATTATCGAATCTCATACTGAATATTACTTCCAGAAGGGTGACACAAGGTATATTTTTCTGCTAAAGTGGAGTGGTTACAACCTGTTAAATCTGCAATTTTGGAACGAATAAGATAATTTACTACAATTAAACCATCATGACTAAATTTATTGATGTTCCCCGTTCACTAATGTACCGCGCTTCTAACAATAATCGAATTATTCAAAACGCAAGCAGATCATGAAATCAAGCCGAAAGATTGTTGTATGTTTGGCGTCATGCATCTCCGAAGCATAAGATTAAGGAAAAGATGAACGGACGCTGCTAGGCCATTAGACAATGACCAGCCTTGACCCTACTGGACCCGAAAAGTCCGCGAGACTTGTTGGTTATATCAATAATGCATAGAATCAGTAAAACGAATTCACAGATAATTAAATGCATAAAATTTAACCCCATCCTGATTTTGAAATCAAGATACAAATGTCGTCCTTATTTCTGTTTAACTGGAAAAGCAGCGATTACAATAATCAGTAAATGTCTACTGTACATCAACCTACAATGAACGAATGTCAACTTGTTCAACTTAGATAACATCAAAAAATGTTTATAGGGTAATATGAAATACCGAATGAGATGAATATTTCAGTACTAATATTGATTTGGAAAAAATGACGATAGTATAAAATAAGATGATGAAGAAGAAAATGACATTATTCGTGTACACGAAGTTTCGGCAGTGCATCATTCCGTACGTTTTCACTGTTCTTGCGTTATTGAAAATTACCTGGAAGGATTCATTATTCCTATGCACGTGCAGACTTAAATATACATACCCAGGAACACTTTCGTACACTGTATTGAGTAGGCTCATAGTGAGCCTAATCCTTGTTCCCCGCGGCACTCCATCGACCAAGCCGTAATAGCCATCTGTAACAGGATTGAATGGATTCCCGCGTAAAACCTGACTCGCGTGAGATTCGGGAGTGTTTCGTTGTAAGCAGGTAGACATGTCTCGTCCAAGGATACCCCCAAAGTTCACCCAAGGTGCAAAAGAGTGCAGATAAAAATTCTGAAATGAATTCGTCATGTTAGTAATGAATAGGCGAAGGAAGAACTCTATTGAACTAAAAAAATAGAACATACTGCGTGAACAACAGGCGATCTGCACTGATCTGTTTTTTCAACAAGAGGACACCAGGAAATACGGAATCCACGAAATATTCCGTGAATATCGGTGTTTATTTGTTCTTGAGAAATCGAAGGCCATTTGATCAACATTAGCCTAGCAGTAGACCAAACTAACTCGGGGTAATCCATTGCAACGTCTGGTTGGGATTCTTCTGAATAACCTTCACCTTTCAGAGTAAGACCGCCGAAATAATTCTCCACCATCATCACAACCTTCAGGAGATACGAAGAAACACATGATTATTAGGGTGGAATATAATACGCATTCGAAAAATTCTACGCAGCATAATTTGAGTAATTATTCAAAATAGTATGCGATCTTTATGAATGATTTTTAATAATTTGTTATGTGAAGAGATTAGCAGCCCATCATTTGCGGCATTGAGGCCCATTAGGACCTAACAGAATGCTGTACTATTTTAGACAAGAATGATGAATCCCAAAAATGACCTACTCAGGTAATTTTTGAGCTACCTTCGGTCGATATTGAACACAAATGTACATCGCAAACGCATGGTTATTTAATGCTCCGTAAAATTTTGTGTGGTAATTCAAATCCATTGAAAAAAAGAAATCTCTTCAGCAGCGGCCAAAGAGATAAACTTTGAATTAGGAGTGATCTGAGTTCAGCCGCAAAAACATCCACTGCTCTACCTCATCTAGAAGGTGATGCTTCAAAATGTGCTACAAATTGAGCGGTCAATAGCAAGTACTTCCGAAATAGTAAAGAAAATTGATTTGCTTCATTACGTGATGTCGGCAAACAGTCAGAAACAGGTTGAGTTGTGTAAATGAAGAAGGTTTTGAGCACGACATTATATTGGTAAATTGCTTGAACTTTGGGAATTTTACAGACTTCTTTTTAACACTTTTTGCGGTCTACATAAGGGGACACGTTGTGATTTTAATTCCAAATATAGCAACTCATTTGCACTATGACCCAATCAGCGTAGGCAAAACGTGGTACAGTGAGCATAGTATGTTTACGATGTTCAAGACGCGACGAATGCTCAGCAAGAGAGAGCGTGCAAAATTTCGTTTTTGTCGTATGTAGATGGTGGAGTATTCATTTGGATTCAGCGAAATGTTTATTTACATCATCCGGTTTGTCATTCTGGGCCAGCTCGTGGTTTACCCAGACACGAGTGTGTATAATGTCTGTGATGACAAAATTCCGAATGTGTAAGCTATTCCATCATATATACATCCAACGACCGGTTTTACACTACTTGAACTTATCAGAAAAGGACATAACAATCAAGATCACAATGCCTCGAAACAGTGGGGAAATTGTAAACAAGTTTCGCTTGTATGGCACTGTTTGACAAGGCTGGCACCACCAACCAGCATCATCACATGTGCCCAAACCCATGTAGGTAGGGTGTAAACCCATGATCATGAACAAAGTGCTCACTTGCATGCATTTTCATCACGCAAACATCCAATGAACGTTTTCGTGTTGTTTGCGCTCTTCACGTATGGACAGTAGGATAAGGATAAGCATTCGCTTGAACTGTGGGGAATGGTAAATAACTAGCGGTTGTATGTCACTGTTGGATAAGGCTGGTACGACAAACCACCATAATCATATTTGTCCAAACACATGTAGAATTCAAGATTCAAGATTCAAGATTTATGGTTGAAAAAGCAAATTGCTGTACAGTACCATAGGATATACGTATGAAAAATTAAAAAAATCGTTACTTGTATGATCATATCCTCAATGGCAACACAGACTGAGGGAAAAGAATCTTTGGATGGACGGTAGTTCCGTGCGTTAAAATAATATAGACATCAATATGTAGGGGCCAACGCAGTAGTTCTCATCATAAGGTTTCGTAACCTTTGGTTAAAGATGTGCTCGTTCGCTGAGGTAACAATATCTGTCGGCAAGCTATTCCACAAGAAGCATACACGAACAGCGAAGAACTGACGACGACAATTTAATCGTGAGTGTGAGATTTGAAGGGTCAAAGGGTGGCTGCGTGTGGGGACAACGGATCGAAACTTGAAGAGGTGTTTGAGAGGGTGGGATTTCGCGTAGATGATCCGATATGTCTGAGTGAGATCGTGTAGGAAACGTCTGCGCTCGAGGGTGCACAGTCCAAGTCTGGTCAGTCGCTGCTCAAAGGGTAAATTATTCAATCCGGTAACCATTTTGGTTGCCTTGTGATAAATTCGTTCGAGGAGCGAGATGTTTTTTCCATCCATGGCGTCCAAGCTTGTACAGCGTAGTCAACGACAGGATGTATGTAAGTGTTTAGTAATTTCGCGAGTGAGTGTGGTGGGAAACGTCCGAAAATGCGTTTCAGTAAACCTAGCAAGCTGCACGCACGCTTGTAGACGGCTTCGCACTGTAGGCTGTTCTTCAAAGTGCCAGACACCAAGATTCCGAGATCTTTTTGTGATGTACTCCATTCAAGCGGGTGGCTGCCAAGTGTATAGGGAAAGGGAAAGGGTTTTCCGACTTGCAACATTTTGCACTTGCGGAAATTAAATGGCAGTTTGTTTTCGATTGACCACTGGTGCAGTTTATTCAAATCTCCTTGCAGAACTTGACAGTCCTCGATAGAGTTGACCTTCGTCCAGATTTTTACGTCGTCTGCGAATAAAACAAGCTTACATGCTAGTAAGTTCGGTAGATCGTTTATAAATATGAGAAACAGTATCGGACCGAGACCTGAACACCGAGGGACTCCGCTCGTGGCTGCAATTGTTCGAGAAGTTTCACCATCTATTCTGACTTTTGCTTTGCGTCCAGACAGGTAATTTGTGAACCTTGTTAGTAGGTTTCCGATGACGCCAACATTCTGCAGCTTCTGAAGCAGTAAGGAGTGATTCACTCTGTCGAATGCTTTAGATATATCTAAGTAACCGGCATGAACGGAACCCCTTGGTCTAGTGCTTGCGTCCAGTCATTTAGAGTCGTGAGTAAGTTAGACAGGCATGAATATGTTTTCCTAAATCCGTGTTGTGTGAAAGTTATTAGCTGATGGTTCTCGAGATGTTCAACAAGTCGTTCACACACCAGGCGTTCCAAAATTTTAGAAACCGCTGAAAGAAGCGTCACGGGGCGGTAATTCGCCGGATCAGAACGACTGCCCCCTTTGTAGATTGGTGTGATAACACCGGTTTTCCATTGAGTTGGTACGGTTCCCGTATTCAATGAGTGCCTGAATAGACCACTTAGTGGGCCACAAAGCTCCAGCTCGCATGACTTCAGAACAGCGGGTGTTATTCCATCCTCTCCTGGTGATTTGCGAACGTTCAGCCCGCGTAAATGCTTTCGCACAACCGTAGGATTTACCTCGATGTTGCTAAGGCATTCGACTTGTAGTGGGTGCGGCAAAGACGTCAGCGTTGACACGTTCTTTGGACAAAATACTTGCGCATAAAATGATATTAGGGCATCAGCTGTATCCTTGACATTATCAGTCAGTCCGTTCTCTGTCTGGATAGGAAATACACCTGGTTTAACCTTGGTCGCGGTGTTTACGATGGTGTACAGCAACTTAGGATGTCGTTCCATCTGGTCGATCAGCTTAAAATGGTGATATTGCTTGTCTTCTCGAATTAAGGACGTCACCTTGTTACGAAAACTACGAAAGTGTTCCCAAGATGCGTCTGTTCGTGTTATTTTGTGTGCAGCCATGCAGAATTTCGCATGGCTATCCACTTCCGAGTGCGGCTTCGGAGTCTGAAGCAAAATGTTCTTGATTTCCTTTTGGGAACACAGGTAGAATTTTCGTCTAGTTTTGTACCGATATAACTTAACAGACTGGAACAATGAGTATCTGCATTCGTAAGATCGAGATGTTTTTCCTCCATAATCGTAATGGCACCGCGAAGGTCGAAGTAATCGACTCTCCTGATGAACTTAACGTCGCCCGACGCCCTTCTGGCGTTGCACACGAAATTGAAGGACAACACAAGATGGTCTCTTAGCCCCAAAGGACTATGATACTGCACTTACTCCACTGCTGTTGCTTCGAAGGTTAAAACCAGATCTAGAATTGATGATTCATTGAGGCCCCTTTGTCGAGTGAATGAACGGACCTGGTTGTATAGGGGAGTGAAAGTGATAATCTCACGGAATTTGTACTCAAGGGATTGCTAAGTATGCACACTTTTGGATTAGAGATGTGGGAGGTTAAAATCACCCATTATTAACAATTGGCATCCTCTAAGGTTTCCAGCGTTGCGCATCATTTGTGACAACGTTTCATTGTGGGCATCGGAAGAGTTGAGCGAGCGGTAGATCAAACCAAGTATATAGTTCTCTCCAGTTTCCAAGCGAAGGCTACACCACATGGTGTCCTCTAGCTCAAACCTTGTGTCAGGTACAGCTGTGCATTGAAGACGCTCGTTATAATACAAAGCAACTCCACCACCTGATCTTGAACGGTCTCGTCGAAGTAGGATCATGTTGGGAAGTGCCAGCTCGCAATCGTTCACCTGGTCGTATAGCCATGTTTCGGTATTAGCAATGATGTCAGAAGAAAACTGAGCGTTAAAATGGGATAATTCGGCGATTTTGTTCCGCAAGCACTGGTCATATGTGTATAGGCATTTAACAGTGGTTTTCGTGTGTAGCGAGCCTACGTGGATGATGTTTGTATGTCCGACCCACTGAGAGCCGGACCATTGAAGTTTTTTGAAACAACTTCCGAGTTCAGTCTGTCCGTGTCTTCGCACGGCGTCGCTGCAGCTTGTGTTTCGGAGGCAACCTTCAGTATGCTGAGTTTGAGCTCATTTGGTATATTTTTTCTGTGTATTTTCCAATTTTGCCTGACAAAGGCTGTCATAGCAGAAGTTAGAAAAGTGAGTTTTAAAGGGGGTGCTCCATCGCCTTCGTAGTTTGATGACCTCGTTATCCTGAAGGTAATTGCGACAACACTTTCGCGTGCTCCAATCGCTTCTGCAACGTATAGCCACTGTTTATAGTCGTGTTGTTGTTGTTTCGCGGCATCTGTTGTACTCGTAGCCTCTGGAACGCCTAGAAGGATCAGACTGCGCTCAATGATTTTCTTACGAACGTCTCCGCCTCCTTTTCTTTCCCACCAGGGTATATCGGCGTAGATTCGAGTATTGCACGTAGGTATGTCACGTAAGAAGTATGAATTCAAAAGAATAATCTCCATATCCCTATCACTGTTTAGTGTTACTTTTAGTAGCCGCGCTTCGCCGGAGTGTGGGGAGCTTTGGTGGCGAACCAAACGTGTAACAGCTGAGGGTTTTATCGTTTCCAACCCCATCAACGTAAAACGTTTGGACCATTGTTCTAGGTCGTATCGTTGTCTATTCGCCAGAAGTGTCTCGCTAGACTCCTGTATGTTGGAACAGATTACAGAGAGATTTTTTGCGATCTTTGGTGCGGCAACATTAGGTGTTAAAACCGATTGTTTGAGCGGAACATCTTGATGAGCAAGCATCTTGGTCTTCGTAACCGTTTTAGTGACAGAGGAGTTCGCGTCAGAAAAGTGTTTCGAATTATGTGGGCGCTTGTGTACAGGTTGATTATCATCTTTTTCGGTTTGCTGCCTTTCTTTAACCGAGGAAGAGAAATGATGTTCACAACCTGCTCTAGATTCGAGTTTACCAATCAGTAGCTCGTTCAGCAGACCTACGATTCTTTGTACACTACTCTCTAAACATAAAATTTTCGTATCTGCGTCGGTCTGTGTGCTCACAGTTGTCTTCGTAAAATTTCTCGATTGAGATCTGCATGTCTGACAGATGTAGCAAACTCCTGGAATTTCGTCTGCATTGATAACAGTAAGGGCATCGACGGTCAAAGTAGCATCGCACTTCATATGAACCTTCTCACGACAAACAAAACAATTAGCCTGTCGGGCTTTGCGGCTTACGGCCTTTCGACAAAGTTTGCACACGTGACCGCTGTCAATGGGCTTCGTTTGTGAGGTCATGGCACCGGAGCGAAAAATTATCGATCGATGGTTCGGGTAAGTTGGTGTGTTCGTGTAGGCCCGTATGATGTGTAGACGGGTTTCGTAGCGGATGAAACGAACTAGGTGAGTGAAAAATCGCGCCTAGTGTAGTATGGGTAAAAAGCCGCGTAGCTCCTCAAAATTGGATCCGATTTTGTGGTCCAAGGTGACAAGCGAAGTAGAAGTTCGAGCTCTTTCGAACAGTCGTAAGATCAGTCGAATATTCCGTAGTTTACTCAAACTTGCACGCGTGCGTTCAGTTTGGTTCAGGAGGTGAAGGATGAATTTCTTTAGAAATTGCGTGTTTTCTCTCCAAGAATATTGTGTTCACAATGCTTGTTATCAGAGGAATCCGAAAAGGTATAAAATATCCAGATACGACAAACCGGGAGTGAAGTAGATTCAAAATCGTAGGAGCGCCGAAATATACGGCCGTTCACGACACACTGTAAAGCCGTTAAAACAATAACCATGATCCAAAATGCTCATTTGCATGCATTTCCCTCACACCCACCCACACCACGTGCGGTTTCGTGCTGTTTGCACTCATTAAGTAGGGACAGTAAGATCAGGATAAGCATGAGCTTGAAACATTGGAGGAATGCGAAACAAGTAGCGTTTGTATACCACTCTGGGATAAGGCTGGTACGACCCAAATTTTCAATCCCATTGGTCAAAGCAAATGTAGATGGGGTTAAACACACGAAACGCAAGAAATAAAACACAAGAGGATTTATAGCCGAAATGACCGACGACGATGATCGCGAACTCGTCTCAATTCGGGATTCGGTATGATTGCATGAGACCGGTTTAAAGAAATATGCCATCCAGCTACTACTTTTCATTGGATTCAGCCGGAAACCATACAATGAGCGAATCAAAACCCTGAATTTATTCGATTAGCCATGTCGTCGTTTCCGGGTGGATTTGATTTTGTTTTACAATATTTTCAATGCCATAAATCACACTCTACAATGTTTACTTAATCTACTGAGCTCGCATAAGACTAGAGCTCACAATTTTATTCTAAATGTACATCACGACTTAACTGCAGACGATATTTTTTGCCGTGCAAGTTTGTTTGCCTTGGAACAATCTACTCGATTATGTTGTAAACTCACCCAATCACCAGAAGAGAAGTCTTGATTCCTTTTTGACCCTTAACTCGTGCATCGATGAAAACTATACATCTTGACCTCATGCATCAACATTTGTCATCCCACCATTTTCCAAATTTTCCTCCCTTTGGCTTTTGACCTGATTCTTGAACTGGCCAGTATGCAACCAAATCCCGTTTTCGCATGTTATATTATTCGTAGTTCCCATATTATTCTGTTTTTGTAAAGTTATGTGCTTTTTGTCCCATTAAAATAGAAACCTGCAATAATCCCAAAACATGAAGTGATGCGAAATGTGAGTCACTATCGAGCAGTGCAATTTGCCAAGGTCGATCACACGAGCTCTGCTTGCAGAAGGCTCGAATTGAACCGCTTAAGAAGTAATTGTTTAACAAATTAGATCGAAGTGACACTCGAGGCAGACATGATGAAATCCGTTTTGCAATAACGAAATTTGTCCATATAAGATTGTCTAGCGTTTTGTTCTTTGCCATTTGTGCATTAAACGCGGTTGTGGGATTCGTGTGTGCATGTGATTATGCTGTTAGTTTGACCTCTGAAAGTGATCCGAATGCAACGGGCAGACCAGATTTAGACCAGTTGTCTCACATTAACCGATGTCCTGTGATGTTGAAATAATAAACCGGAAGTCAACCAATAATTTGACGAAGTTTTTGTGATTCTAGGTACTTGATAAACGTTCTGCCTGAGAATGAATCTGTGTCCTAATGACATACAAAAAGCACATAGTCCGAACCATCTGTTAAAACATGTATTTAAATACCGGGATGCGTGACATACACGGAGCTAGTTCTCATTCAAGTATTGATTGTCACAAATATTTCATTCTGTTGTCTGTTCCGTCTTAAATGCGCTCTCTGAAATTATTGGTGTTGCTTCCATCATCGAGACATTCATTCTTAATTTGGATAGATTTGTTGCACACAAATTCGAATGCCCACATGTTTATTAGTTCAGTTACGCATTCAACTCGACTATAGCGGCATTCCGTGATTATGAAGTAATTAATTTTCATGAAAGAATATTTAATATGTCATGATAATTGTGAAGCTAAGTGCTTTTGGGAACAATGATTTCTTCATTCTCAAATGTTCTCAAAGACTTTTTTGATGTGATTCTATTGATAAGGTGCTAGTGACACAAAGCCAGAAATGTATGGATAGTTCGTAAAGGCTCTGTATGCCATACTATGCAGCGCCGCCAAATTTGACTGAGTAATGTGTACCAAATAAAAATGGACGAATTCCAAATTATTTACTCTTAGGATAGTTAAAATCAGGAATCCGACATTAAGGCAGGCCGAACTAACGTTATGAAATCGTTTTCAAAATTAATATGAAAGCTCTCGTCATTGACCCTACTATTGTAGAACTTGTTATTGATAGCTCAAGTTGGAGTCGCCAGCTGCAACCTGGGTAAGAGTAGACCCTGCCTTTGGCTGAGGAACATAGTTCATGCCATTTGCATGCAACTGCCGTTGATGTGACATAGTACTATTGCTAGCAATGTTTAAAAGTTTTCTCTTTCGAATGAGAATGTTTGGTTATTTGAAGAGCTGTGGATCATGAAAACCTCATTCGATGGTGATATAAAACTATGTTCGATATCGAAAAAAGTAGGTCAACAACAAAAACGACATTCCCTGAATGTTTGTGAGAATATCGTCGAAAAATCTAAACAGCATGGACCGAAAACTTTAGATATTCTGTCTTAGATCAGACCACAATTTTCACATGTTATTCAATAATCTTCGTGCACATAAAGAAGTTAACATATCGTGGTGGAAAGAAATCACAGGGGTTGCAGGCTGTCCAGGTTAATAAACGGATTCTAGCCGTCTAATGAAATCTTAAAATCTCTCAACCCGTCAATATAACCTCTTATCGCGGAGCATTGCGTTATTAGATCTATAGCTTTTAACCGGTATCTGCTGCTTTTTGTTTATTTTTAATACAATTCGGTCGGAGATTTATCCTATATGGCGCTTGGATTTACACCAGGATAGTTCAATATGGTTTCATATATACTGAATGATTGTTATTCACAAAATGACATGGATCAAAATAGCAGCTGAGCTGATATATTTGAACAGTGATATGTTTGTGAATGTAGTAGAGAATGGGATTAAACATCAGCTTTTTCGACGAACCTGATTTTCATGGAAAATATAACAATTCGGTTTTTAAGGTTTCGCAATAAAATCCCCCCAGTTAGAGTACATTTATAGATTCACTTGCTCCAAATACATTAAGAAAATAGTCTCATTACGTCAGACGCCTGTATTCGCCCCATCCCGTGTCATTAGGAGTAGGTTTGCGGAGTCGCATAGTACAACCATGGCATGCCATGAGCTGGACTTGGCTTTCAAGGGAACATTTGAGAAAACTTTAGCTACTCCTCCTAACCCCAGATTATTTTGTGGCCACCTTGGAAGCGAAGAAGCACATATTGGTGGTAAGTGGGTGAAATCACGAATACAATGTTAGGAGTTATTCAGAATCAGCTCACAGTATGTATTCCATATAATATTGCTAATTATGCACGAAACCATATGTACGCTTCACGTTTCATATAAAATTTATGCCGCATCATATACCGCCTTATATTCTTGATGAATGACCAATTTTAAAATGAGAATATCAATTATAATCCTCAAATTCACTTCGAGCGACCTACAAAATTAACTAAAAGGTGAATGTTTATTATGACTTCGGTTATCATCAAATAAATACTTTTTGAAGTGTTGTGTTGATTCTATTTACTTCTACTCAATTCCATTGATCCATGGTCTATATTTTACAGATTCTGGCAGATATAATTGCAAGAATTTTAGTGGTTAATCACAAATGATTTATTGAACTAATAGGTTGACTGTTCCGTTGAATCCTTAATACTATATAACTGACATATGTTATACGCTTTAGCGAGCATTCCACGTGACACTATCTGACCAATTAATCAAAACGTAAAGCATGTGATGCTGGCAAATGTTCCGTTAGAACATTACTGACCTCGTAACGCTTGAATGGCTGTATGTCCATTGCTTCAACCCTCGTCAGAGTATTTCGCCCTTTTGGATCATTTGATGTTAATTCGACTTGGCAAATCTCTTTGCCGACCTCGATTGAACGGTGCATAGCTTGTTCACAGTCCACACACCGAATCGATATGAGGTAGTGGAACCCAGGGCCGTTGTGAAATAATTCTGGCAATGGCTGAAATAAGATAAATTAACAATCTAGATATTGCAACATTTTTGAGATTACGATTGCTAATACATTCTCATGAAAGAGAGGAGACTGACATGAATCGGTCATTGTGTGGAGATGCGAAGTACATTTGTGATGAGTGCTGTTGAATGATGCACCGAACAAAATGGTACGACGAGAGCAATTGCGAACCCGTTATAATTCAGATTTCGGAAAGATTGCATTCGAACGTTTCGAGCGACGACATCATCGGATGTATGAGGAGAAATAGAACGTCAGTCCCTGCCGATCGATTTTCGATTAATGAAGGTTGGTCAAACGATCTCTGCGTGGTAGTGGCTTAAACCGTCCTGGTTGGCGCAAGTTCGATTGACAAATCAGATCGAAATGATAGCCGGAACAGACAAGAATATGGACAGTGATGTGGTTGTTTGACTTGCCTACACAGGTTTGCTTATTTTAATAAACGCGTTTGACAAACCGGATTCTCTTGTGCTATGTGATTCTTGGGTAAACAGAATTCGCGTTGGATAGATTGACTTCAGTAACCATTTGATACGCAATCGATGTCCGTGCGTGCAACGTGGTGGGTAACGTCGTTTTTGTTGGACAGATGGCTCGAATGTTTTGATTAGCGGAAAGATATTCTTCAGCTGCCACTCTTTGAACTGGAATGACTTCGCCAGCTATCCATTCAGGCTCCCTTAACCTTATTCGCTGCATTAACAGGTTGACTAACGACTCATGTCAGACAGAAGCTTTGTAAGGTAAACGGTAACCTTATGGATCAAATACAGATTTAAATTACATTTCTTAAATGTTTCATTTAATGGAGATGGCTTTTGTATTGTGACGCTGTGGTTCAAAAGTGCTTGTTCACGGGACTTATAAACAAACAACCCTAACATGACAAAATTTAAAAAACGACAAGCCACATCATAATAAATCATTTTATAAGCTGCGGAGCATGAAACCATTCAGACTGCGTTGGTAGGGAAATAAAGGACAGCTCCGATGTTCGAGCACTGTTATCAGCATTTCATTGAACACGATTATAAGATATATGGAAGTAATCATCTTTTTACTGTCAGGTCAAACACATCAATAAGACCTTGTATAAACATCTGAAAACGACTCAACTAACTACGAGTTACAACACTCACCAGTTCGCTACTATGTGAGAACGTGAAACCTCAAAACCATACTAGCATAATTTCTTTATATGTTAATGAGCTGTGTTTGTGTGAACATATTGACAGAAATAGCACTCTTGCGCGAACAATTTATAAGTGAATTATTTCTTTCTTAAATGGCCTTGCTTCTTTAATTAGGAACGGGCGCTGCTTTAGCTGTGTAATACCAGGAATGTCTCCACTGAACAACTATCTCTGACACCGGTGTTGATCAGCATGGGAAGTGGCTTATCGCTCAAGCAATCCAGCGGATGAATGCAACAAAACGTTGTAGTGCGTGATTGGAAATTTCATTATCTCTATACGAAAACCAATCACACTTAATCGAGACTAAACTGTCGAATGTACTTTTATTCTGTACGTGTATGCTTTACCTGGAACTGCCTACCTTGTAATGTTGCACATTCACCCAACTTGGATATATTCAAATCGAATTTGGACAATTTCATGTTGACCAATCCAAACATTGAAACAATATATTCTGCATCATAAAGCTTTGAACCAATGCATCCAAGTAAACTATACATATTTACCCTATCAAACCGGTTGAAAACAATTTCTGCTCTATGTATTTTTACGTGATTCCTGAACTAATCAGTAGGCAAACAAACCCCGTTTTACTACCTATGTTATTTGTAATTCGCATATTATTCTGTGGTTCTTGTAAAGCTATGTGCTTTTTAGACCATTAAATTGAATTGAATTGAATTGAATTGAATTCGAAAAAAAATCTGTTAGAAGCAGAAATAAATTCTCTTGTAAATGTGAATCATTTCACGCGACGAAGCAATCACTTGGATTTCATTTCAACTCCCATGCCCGCCGCGTATAATCCTTGCAGTGACATACAACTCTTTTACAAACAGATCAATGTTTAAAGTTGGAACGCTTGCTTAGCACTAGTAAAGCAACGATTAATCCAAGTTTCATGAGCAAACGTTATTTATTTGGCTTGCACATTGCTGTGTGTGCGAATGATTGTACGCGTCACAATGATGAAACCTCTCATGTGATACTCCAGAAACGCCCTCAAACTAAACTTAGATTCCATGCGACAAGCGTACTGATCTTCTGCATTAGATCAACAACAGTTGAAGTTGAGCAAAATTAAAAGATATCAAAATGTATGATTTTCTTCGATTGAGTAAAACTCACCATCCACCGAATTAACAGGTTTTTCGGTTCTGTCCCGTAAATGAGCAACGCTTTTGGCAAAACCTGTACCGGGCGTGGCAGTGTATAGCACAATGAAAGCGAGGAGCTTTCGGGAGTTGGTGAAGTATTCGAAGCATCCGATAAAATCTCCCCCTTTTTGGAACGCACACGAAAGTAGTAAAAAAGATCGGATTCCAATGGAAGAACGGCGGTGTATTGAATTTGACCTGTTTCAAGTTTTTTTTTATCAAACATGATTGCTTCATATTGCGAAATACGATTCCAATTGTCGTAAGAAACTTTCTCTAAGGCAGCTGCTTTTCCTTTCGCCAAATGCTCGCTTATCCATTTTTGCGTAAGATTATCGGAACTTTGTGCTCGAGTTTGCAACCAATTGGATTCAGCCTGTTGACGATCAAAACCCGCGATCCATTCAATTACGAACATGGGACGAGTGGATGAGTGATCTAATGTTTGCCATTGTAAAAGCGCTAGGCTTACGGTAGCTCCTTTATATCCACACCATGTCCGTAGCCGGCTTGGAGCTGTGGACATCAAAAAAACACGTGTCCTGGTTTGTATAGATAAAATGTATTATAAAGTATTCATGTTGTCATGACCAGCAAAATTATCATCGCTTTCCATCTTTGAAAATGGAAGGAAATCCTAAATTGCTACATCGGATTATTAATGCTCGATCGAGCCTGAAACCAGGGGTGTTTCCTGTTCTTACTGACGATGAATTAACGGTCTCAGCAAAGGAAATGGCTGATGCTCTCGCTCAATTGTATGCCAAATTAATCAGTCCGTTAGCAATTAGATCGACTGAAGAATTAGCGACATCAAGGGTGATGAAACATCTGGTTGTGACCGAGATCAGCGATCATTCAACGGCTTTTGTGTCGAATGAGCCCTAGAAAATCCCCAGGAGCGGACGGAATCACTCCGACTATGCTGAAATCTGTGACCCAGCAGCTGTGTGAATCTTTAAATGAATTGTTCAAACATTCTTCAACCGAAGGATTGGTGTCAACAGAGTGGAAGAAAGGGGTAATTTCGCCTATCTGCAAAGGTGGTAGAGATTCAGATCCAGCAAACGTCCGTCCTGCTACCATACTTCATGTGATATCAAAAGTTCTAGAGCGTATAGTGACGGAGAAAATAGTTCATCATTTGGAATCAAAAAATGCTATTCGTAGGGCAGCATGGCTATCTTAAACCTCGCTAATGATTTAAAAACTCGTTGACTGTGTTGAACGACTGGACCCAAGCGGTTGACGAAGGAGCTAACATCCACGCTTGCTATCTGAATATGTCTAGAGCTTTTGAAAGAGTTGATCACTTTCGACTACTACAAAAGCTGAAGCAGATGGGTATCAGCGGACAGCTGCTCGTATGGCTTGAAAGTTATCATAGTGGGCGCAAGACGACCGTTTGAATCAACGAGGTACAATCACAGGTTATTGAGGCCTCTAGTGGCGTACCGCAAGGTTCAGTCCTCAGGCTTGTACTTTTGTTGGTTTACACCAATGGCCTAACATAGGGGCTCTCATGAAAGGTGATTATCTTTGCCCATGATATTAAACTTTGGACGCGGTTAAAATCAATCGCAGACTGTGTACAGCTGCAACGTGATCTAGATGCTCTCTATGAATGGTCGGTACGGAATAAGTTGCCATTTAATTTTCAAAAATGCAAGGTGATGCAAATTGGTAAGCCATTCCAGTACCAATATCACTTTGGGCATAGGATTTGGAGCTGGACCGAGTTGCAAAGGGATCTTGGAGTCTGGGTTTGGGACAGTCTGAAGAACAGCCTGCATTCTGAGGTCATCTACAGCGTGCCTCCATGCTTCTAGTTATGCTGCGACGGATTTTCAGAACCTTCTCGCCTGGAACGTTACCAACCATCATTAAAGCCTACTTAACTCCAACTATAGAGCATGCATCACAAGCTTGGACACCGTCGTTGAAAAAGGATATATTATTACTTGATAAAATATACCATCGTGCAACCAAACTCTTAAGCGGTTTTCGGAAACTAACATACGATGATCGATTGCAAAAACTAAGACTCCATACTCCCCATTAAATAAGCCTTCGAAGTGATGTGATACTAACATACAAAATATTAAATGCCCAATATCATCCATGAAAACATTTAATCGAATACCGTGAGTCTCGACATACACGCAGCCACTCAGCGACACTACAAACCCCCCACTACTGTATCAGCTATCGCCGATATTTTTTATTGTGTCTGTTTCCTTTGGAATGCCCTACCAGAAACTCTTGTCATCGCTCCCAGCGTCGAAACGTTCATTCGAAATTTGGATATTTATTTGTTACATACCGATTTAACGATTTAACTAGTTCCTATCAAGTTATGTTCCACGATAATTAAAACATGCGAAGTAGCTGTTGCTGTATGTTGCTTTGTTAGCGATTCGATAAATTGTGCTCTAGGTTTCTGGCAGCAAAAAACCTATTCCCAATGCAATTATTGCTGAATCAAATGATATTGTTAATGCGAATATAATGACACAGATGTTCTATCGTTTTCACAAAAATCGTGACCCACGCAATGTCGATTGTGCGAACGATCAATAAAACCAAACGAATGTCAGGTCAATCTAGGCCAAAATGGTTTCTGTCGTTGATCATGGCCATTTTCGCACAGGCTTTGAAGACACTCGATTTGAGGTTAATTACGTCAGCCACGCATTTCGGTCCAAACTTGCCATTGAGTCCGTACTCTTTTATTTGGTCAAACTGTCGAACAGTAATCGCATTCGCTACAGGAACACGCACCACGACTTTTCACTTCCACGTCATTAAGATCCACGCTATGACACGAGTCCCAGTGTTGCAGACGCCTCCAACCAACAATTAATCTATAGTGATGACAGGATTAGGTTTCATGGAACTTCAAATTGAAAGCACCGCCAGCGATTCAAATGAATATTCTGTACGATGACGTTTGGGCTATCTGGTCGGAACCGCTGCGCCGAAGCGGCAATCCATCTATCTACATACCTATCTATCTATCTATCTATCTATCTATCTATCTATCTATCTATCTATCTATCTATCTATCTATCTATCTATCTATCTATCTATCTATCTATCTATCTATCTATCTGCATAGCTATCTTTCTATTATATATATATATATATATATATATATATATATATATATATCGATGGCTTTATATGTCCATTGATAGTCCATTGTGAGTCACGAGATGAAATTCGATAAATTGTGAACTCAGTCATTACCTAACTCTTTATACGCAAAACGATTCACAAAATAATTTCAAAATTCTTGAATCTAGCATCAAAGATAATAAATAAATAAATAAATAGTAAATAAAAAGTATCATTACCGATTGTTAATTTATTAAACCTTTAATTTGAAATCAAATTTTCCGTCACAAGCCAGCCGAATTCACATTAATGATCAATGAATAATGATTGAATACATTTTACTCCCCATAAGTTATGTAGTTCGCACTTACTGAGAGGATATTTCCGTGTTTTAATTCCTAAGCGGTTTGAATATATTTGATGTATTCCTGTGAACAATCTGATCGTTATCCAATAGGCAGTATTCACCAGTAGATTTGTGACAACCAAACTAGATTTCGGATTGCACGATGCGGTGTGATCAACCTCCATATCATCATCCACTATAGAATGAAATATTTTAATGAGAATGCCATTAGAGCAATACGCGTAATCACTTTAGTTATAGTTCATTCTGTGTGACACTAAAAATATAATGTCTTATAAGTTAATTAATTTTATTGTACTAACACGTATCATTTGTGCATCAAGCCCGAACACATTTAAGGCTGAACTTGACAAGTATATGTTGAATAAATCCAACCTAGCAACTGAATACACATGCTGAATTTACATATTGATAAATCATTTGTGTTGTTTTTATGAATCCCTTATATTTTTAATCTATTGTTACTGTAAAGTATTTGCTTTTTGGACTATTAAAACTTTGAATTACTTTGAATTATAAGCGCTAATCTTGTTCACCGTTCCTCCACTGTTTCAAGGAATGATGATTCTGATCGCACGGTACATAACTGATGTATGCAAACAACACGAAACCGGACATAGGGTGTGTGAAGTAAATGCTCCAAATTAGCTTTTTGCCCAAGGCTATGGGTTTAATCCAATCTATATGCTTTTCAGCACATGAGATTGAACAAGGTAGGTATACCACTCATACCCCTCCGTATCATACAACCACAAATGTTATCAAACAATCATCCACAGTTTCAAGGTATTCGGATCTTGATGGCACCGGTCTTACCTGATGAGTACACACGAAACAGTTAAGAATAATATCGCTCAGTATTTTACAAGTGGGTGAAGTCACGTAGATCAAGGCGTCGCAATTTTGTGTGTTTGGAATATTGCGAAACCCATCAATGTTGTTGTCGTTCTCTGATTTTTTATCAATAATGATAATTTCGAGCCACCTTGGATGGTGTCGACTATGTCACAAGTGCATGATGGTTTCGTGCTGCAAATCGTTTCGACTGGTAAAATATGCTCATTCCGAAGGAACAATTTCTCCAGCAGCGCTCACAGAGATGAGCAGTAGTCGGTCGTTTGATGTCGGTTGTACGCTGACGGCGTGAACTACGCTAACTGCGGAGAGAAGTATGTGTTCTTCACCAGCACGCAGGTGACGAATTACCCGATGCCTCCAGAGTGAGCGGTAAAGAACAAGACCTTCTCAATTCCTGTTTTCATAGCTCTTCTGCAAGAATCGGAGGAAACTTCTGAAGCAAATGTCCCGTTATACTTGTCGAAGTTGCATTCAAATTCTTCCCACAAAGCTCCGACAGCATTGTTGTTCAAACCAATCAGCCTAGCTATTCATTTAGTTCCTATTGTGTCTTAGAGAGGGCGCACTTGCTGCTTGGGTAACAGCTAGTTATCCATATCAAACTGACATGGTGTATACCTCAACCACCACATACGTCATCGTTGAACTAAGGTAGGGATTGCCGCTTTGACTATGTAATCTTAAATTTTGCATGTCCTGCGGTATTTGTTTAAGTTTGCTGCAAATACGCAAAACCATGAATTTGAGTGTTTTCACTTCCGAAACGTAGGTTTTGCAGTTGACATTTTTTGTAATGTCATCATATGTTGGTTGTGCCAACAGTGGCGTACAAGCGCAACTTGTTTTCTAATGTTCCACTGTTTCAATCTCATGCGGATCCTGATCCTACTGGCCCTACCTAATGATTGCAAACACCATGAATCTGGTCGTAGGGTAACTGTGTGATGAACATGCATACAAATCAGCACTTTTTCATGAAATTATATAATGTATTTTGTCATTTTAATTGCGTTAACAAATACAGACTGTCTAATTTTATATTTTAGATATTTAAATGAATAATTATTTTACGAAGTGATTTCGGAATTCATAACATCGTTCAACGAACCTGTTTTGATATCAATTTGGCATAAGTCACAATTTCGGGAGTGCCAACTTATATGCACTTGATCATCTTCTATGACTTCTAGTTGTAAACTCGGTATTGGCAAGGGTAGGAAAACATATAGGGGTTCACTAAAGTTTTAAGATATTTGGAATCAAGGAATTATGGTTGAAACGTTATTACGTTACAACACAAAGAAATTAGAGTATGAATGGAAATGTGAAAAATAATAGTGAATAGCAAATAGAGTACATTAAATGTATGCCTCACGAATAATTTTCTTTTGCATACATGAGTCTAATTTTGTTTCATAATTTGTTTCTAATTTTTGTTCATAATCTTTGTTAACGTTAATAGCGAAAATCTTCCTAACATTCTGCGTAAGATACCAAACAATCTGTTGGACTCTCGGTATATCATGTCAGTGAAACCGTGTTCTTCAGGTTTCCCCTAAGATATACTCCAAGTTCTTTTTCCAACATGAGCACCATGCCAAGTATTTAGTTCCCAGTATATATGTCATCAGGTAAATTCTTGCCGATATGCAGAATCTGACTATTCCGAATGTTGAATGTCGTATCATTCACACGACCCCAATCTGACACATTGTCCAAATCACTTTGCAGTTCGGCACAATCATCTGTTGAACAGATTCGCGTCGAAATTTTCATATCATTCGCAAACAGGATCATTTTGGATGTTATTAGAGAGGGTGGGTAACTGGTTTATGTAAAAAAGAAAAAGAAACGGGCCGATCAGAGATCTTTTTGGGATTACGCTGGTGGATTTTGAATCGTTCATGGCGATCTGACGAGTAGTCGAGTGTGTTGTTATCAACGCCACGGACATGCCAGGTTTGTGTGTATTCAACCCTGTGACTACAATCTTTGGACTAATGTGATTGGTCGAATATTACGCATTCATTGCCCGATATTGGTAATCGTTGTTCAGGTTTAGACGAATACAATTCGGTGTACCACGTGCCTGCGTGTTGTTACTGATGCACAACCAATTGGCGTCGTAAGAGTTTTCGGATTAGATACAATGAATCCATCTGCTACTATTAGTCATCCTACATCCATTCGGGCAGATGTTAACTGGCCTCCTCCTACAGATTAATAGATTAAATAGAAAACTAAATTTATGGATTACGTTGATATACTGAACATTCTACATCGCAAAAACGTGCTTGACCAGAAAAGCTATTTAAAATTGGTACCAAATCATCTGAGTCCTCAAAGACTAAGAGAATATGTTATCCATGATATACGTAACAAAACTAAGCTGAATAATGCATTTAGTGTGTTGGATAAATTGCTGGGGTGCATAGCAGAATCTTAATGATCCACGATTCAAATTCCCGCGAATTATTCAAGAAGCTGGCTAAAGTGTGGAATGCTATATTTTTCGATTTACCCTAGCCTTTCGTTTGTGTTAGTACCCTATTGTACCAGTAAAGAAACTCGAGGAGGTCCTCCTCATACAACAATCACTTAGCCGTATTTAACGCTCCTCGAGCACCGTGCACGGTATCAACAGCAAACGATTGCTTGCTTTATTGACTTCCGCTCTTTCTTCGATTCCGTAGACCGTGGTTGTTTATGGGACATCATGCTATCGGATGGGGTTCCATTAAAGCTCTTCAACCTAATCAGAGCCTATTGCAGCTCTACAAGTGCACGGGTTCGTGTCTACGAAGACGAATCGCGTGAATTTAACTTGCACCCAGGAGTCAGGCAAGCTTGCCCGCTATCGCCGGTTATGTTTAACAATGTCGTAGACTGGATAATGAACCAGGCGTTAACAGAATATTAAGGGGCGCAAATTTCAACGGATCTATGGATTTCCGACCTTGACTACGCTGACGATATAGTCGTTCTGGGCGACAATACCGAAATGCTGCGAAGCGTTTTAGACCGCATTAGTGCCACTGCCGCGAAAGTCGGTCTTGAGATAAACGCGGCTAAAACCAAGGCATTTTTATACCGACACACCAGGCATCCAGCCACTTCGCGTCCAGGGTTGTCCGATTGAATACGTTCCAGTCTTCAAATACCTCGGCTCAAGTATATTGCCCAATGGTCAGGCGAAAGATGAAGTGAAGTTAAGGGTCGATCGTGCTCGTAATGCGTTTTTGCAGTTGAAGGGCACCCTTTAGCGCAAGCCCAGGATCAGCCTCAAAACTGAGACACGTGTTTATCAAGCAGCGATCCGCCCTGTACTGCTTTACGAATGCGCGACATGGCCTTTAAGGTCACAGGATGTAGGCACATTAGAAGTGTTCGACCGTTGGTGCCTCAGGGTATTCTTAGGCATCCAATATACTGACCGAGTATCTAACGCAGCCGTACGAGAGCGTTGCAGCGGAATATCTCCACTTTCCGCTCACATACAATGGCGAAGGCTGCAATGGTTTGGCCACGTCCTCCGAAAGACAGACAAAGCACTTCCAAAACTCGTCCTCGACCCCAAACCCGTTCGCACCTGGCGTCAGCGGCAAGATGGTCAAGTGAAAACCTGGCTGTCAACTGTGGAAAAGGATGTAGACACCCTGGGTCTGCGTACCGTCTACGGAGTTCGCAGGTGGGAACGAGACTGGATCACGATCTGCTACGATCTCGCCTCCGATCGACGTGCGTGGGCTGGTGCGATCCGAGACATCAATGAAGCCGGCTAATCCACCCGTGGAGACAGCCGCACAAAAGTAAAGTAAGTAAGTGAGTACTTTTAAATCATGATTTACATAGGCTCACGTGGGCAAAAGCTTGTAACATTGCTCGGAATCAGGAATAAATAAAGGTTCAAGCTGCTTCGTTTCCTACCCTTGAATATTAGGTCGGATCATTGCCAAGTCCTAAAGCTACTTCATAATCGAGGGAACAATTCTACCGCTGTGGAACTCAGAATCATCGCGCGAATGTTTCAGCGTGCCTGGCGCGTATTGTCAAGTGTCATAATTGTGCTAAACTTCGTCAACTTGCGGTCGTGTGACAATCGAAATTCGTGTGTTTCGTCGCTGAAACTAACTAAACGACAGCATGTTAAAAAAAGTGCAACTCGATCTTAGTATCACGGATAGTGGTTACGTTAAAACTTCCGTATATGTTAACAACCTGAATTCGAAGTCACTGCTAGGCAAAAACTTAATGATTGCTCACACAGTATCGCCATCAGTAGAACGAATGCCCATCGCTGCTGTTTCACAAAATTGCTGCAATTATTATACAAAGCTTTTCTTAGAACATATTATCTGTGTGAAATCTTATAGGGAAAACCTTCATGCTGAGGCAGTAGATATAACAAAGGATAGGCATAATGAAGTGAACAAGGTGGATCCGGCGGATATCTCAACAATATGGCGTTCCGTTCTGCAGCGGTTCTGACGAAGCTTCTGTGTGAGAATCGAAAAGCTACCAAGAAATATGTTCATAATCTTTGAAAACTTTCATTTCATGATTATGCATTCCAAATCGGTCTCACGTATTTTCAAATATATGGCTTTCATTGTACTATTAGTTACATAAAGGGGACCAGTAGACTACACAAATCATGCAAACCTCACCAGACAACAGCAGAATCCGGATTCTTATTAACCTGAAACCGAATAGGCATTGCCGGAACGTCTTCAAGAGAGCAGGCGGTATCTTGTGAATGCTGATGAGAATATTTTGGCGGTGTTTTCCTAAAACGCTTCCCCGCATTGTGAATACATACATCCAGCGATATAATACATGACGACGGTAGAACGTCAACGATGGAATACATGATCATATTATTGGCATCGTGGTTGCATAAAGACATTGAATTGCTGGATAAAATTTACCACGAAGCGGTGAAGCTAGTCAATGAGATGCAGCACATCCCAAACTAAGAGCAAATGGCTATGCTGGGATTGACCGAGTTCACACAACGTAGAGTGAGGAGCGACATGATTCTAACATATAATATCCTCCGGGTGCAAACTCACTCTTTCTGCGTGATGATAAGTCAGTTCATTTAAGATTACACGGATTCATTCAAGTTGTCTCGTTATACCGCAATCGAAGCTCGATTGTAACGTCATTTCTTCTCGGTGCGTATTTGCCTTCTGTGAAATTCCCTATCGCAGGCTATTTTGAACGCTTCTACGAGTCGTGATTTGAAATAGAAGCTGATGGCTTATAACAAAAAACAATCCGCTATCGGCCCTGTATATTGGCCCCATATGACCACACACAAACCAAACACCACAATAGAATTTTGATTGCATCCTCTAAATTTTTATAGACGTCATCCAATGGTACATGTGAAGCGATTGCCTTTTTCACCATAAAATCTTGATTCTTGGTTGTTCGGCTGATTAGGATTAACATGAATGACCTAAATGTGCACACGAATTACGTGAACAGGCTTATCGGTCAACGTATGTTGTTAGCACCCGAATACAAACTAAACAACAAATTGATCAACGTATCATCTGTGGTTTCGGTCCACTAGCCTCGACTAACTTAAAATTGTTTATGTAAACCAAGTTTAATCTTCAACCCTGTTCTCACTTACACTCTCGGTATGACGAAGCTTCTGAGTCACAAGCTAAGCATCACGTAAATCTACTCTAACTGATTCATTGCAAACTTTATAATCATGAATATTGTAGTTAAAAATGTTCCAAGAATGCCACCATATATGAAGAACAAATTTAAATGCTTTTACACATAATCACCTTGCTACGCCGTAATATCGAATATTCAGAACGCTCACTGTGACCAATATTGCACTGGCTTTCTTAATTCCGTGTAGGTAAACCACGTATTGGTCGCCAACAATCCGTAGAACATTTGTGCTCACGTTGCCGTAAATGTGTTCAGCAGTATTCATATTTGCGTCAGAGTTGCATTCCATACAACGCAGCTTTTCCTCGTATTCGGCAGGTACATTACTCTGAACATAATCCTAACGATTTAATAGAATGATCAATGAAAATGGTAATAGAGGAATACAAACTTCGAAATTCCCTCAGCTTACCTGATAGCTTGATGTATTTGGTTCGCATTGCAATTGAAGGATGGTTATTGGACACCACGTCACACGAAATCCTTCGAAGAAACCGAAAATATATTTCGTCAAATACAAAGTTTTTGGGACCTTCCAGCTTAATTTCACGCTATTCGAACTTGAATGAGCTGCCCGTAATCTACGCGGCTTCAGAGATGGAACTCCTTCCCCGGAATAGCCGATAGTCGTTAAAGCGGTACGAAATGATAAATCATCGGTAATTTTGTAAAGTGTTACCTGGGATAGAAGCGAACATGTTGTCAGTGTTGATGATGCTTATTTATAATTTGTGAATTTACCAGCGAAAAATAAAACATTTTTAGTAATAAAAGTGCAATAAACAATCATAACAAATATATAACGTGCAGTCAATTCTTACCCAATTAAATTTAGATTGTTTGAAATGTAACCAATCCCCTTGAATCACGCTTATTTCTGCAAAATATTTCTACAATTTCATACTAGCACTCATCTGATTTCTTGTATAACCGTTACGTGTATACACACTGTGATTTTAAGTCAAACACTGCCCGCAGCACAAATCAGTTTGAATCTTGAAAGCTAACTAAATTACGTGCGTAATCTAAAGTAATTAAACGACTGTTGGCTAGTAAGATTATTACAAGGTGCAATCGATTCAAATATCCCCAATCGCATTACAATTTCTGGTCAAAACATATTAAAATATATATGATGAGAATTCACGGTAAAAATGGAATCAGAGGAACAAGATTTGTGCTTGTTAACTACTATTGAATACGATCAATCTGTTCAATCACGTGTACCAACACACCTGGATGAAGTTAAACACATGGATTTAAAACAAAACAGCGGTATACAAGTGCAAATCTTGTTTCACCATTCCTCTATTTTATAAATGTAGTTGGAACCTAATCACAATGTCCAATCCTGGTGAGTGCCACCAGCAGGAAACCGATCGTGAATTGCGTGTATGATCGAAGAGAGTGCAAATGATGATGCCTGTTTCTAGCCTAGAGTTTCAACGCCGTCCATATATGTGTACGCACATTTGATTGACCAAGTTGGTCTACCAACCTGATGCAACAGTTGTGTACAAGTGCAAATGTTGTTTAACATTCATGCACCATTTTAAAGCATGCGGTTCCTGATCGAACCGTCACAAATTCCAACAGCAGGAAACCGGTGATAGGGCGTGTGTTCGGAATGCAGGTAGTTGTGCGTTTGTTTACGATCAAGTATTTAACACCTTAGAGATGTGTGTGGTCACATATGATTGAATGGGCTGGTCTACCAGCTATGTCCAGCGGTGACATATAAACGCATTTCTTGTTTACCTTTTCTCCGCTGTTTCAAATGATGATTATGGTGATGGAAGCATCCCTGCTTGATACGTTCCATCAACACAAAACCGGTATTAGGATGTGCATAGAGGATACAACTGTGGATATTAATCAATTTGGGAAATTTTGGAAAATGAAAGGTTTGAATAGGAGTTAGAATCTTATCAATAAAAATTTAGCTGAATACATTTTCGTAAGACATTCTTCAAAATTTTCCGAATCAAATATACGAGGTGATCTCACCTATTCATTTAAACTAGTTCCTCTTCATGTGGGTATTTTGAAATATTCTAACAAAATGTCAATTGAATACATTTTCGTACCGGGAATTCCAACATTCATAAATACATATCTGCTTGTGTGATAAACAACACGCTCATCGCCATATTTGTGAGATTAACAATACGATTTGAACCAATTTCACGCGTACATTTTCTAAAAAAGATTATCCGCATCATGACTAATTTACTTTCCGTAATGTATCATTTTATAAAACAACTCAGTAGAACTGATATTTTTATAATTTTGTTTGAAGGTTTGATTTCTACCAACTTCCTGAATTATTATCTATGAAATTAGGAGTTTAACGTCTAACTATCAAAACTTGTCGGTCAAGCAGTAGAACGAAATTTCTTGTATACACATGTCCAATTAATGCTACCTGACACTCACCTTGTAACGACGAAACAATTCGATGGGTTTCTGTATCTGTGATCCGGTCAGCGAACGAATGAACGGGTAAAATTCCACGTAAGCCTGATTGGTTTCGTATTCGAAATCTGAATGCACCGAGATACAGTCAAGACATTCGATTTTGAGCTTGTAGATTGTGCTTCTTGTTGGAAAATCTGGTGGAGGTATATGCTGACAAAACGGAGGTAAGAATAAAAATGATTGTTTGATCTAAATCGTTTATCATAATTGTCATGTACTAGACAGATGAGGCCTTGCGTACCGTGGTCATCTCCGGTGCCATGATATCTCTTGCAGGGGTTGTGTTAACCTCTTACGGTCAATCGACGTCTAGTTGTGGTTGTTGTCCTCATGTTTATCACGTTAATCAAATAGGCTTTGAGGACATTCGATCCAACATTTACCACTTAACTCACCCCGTGTTTCCCATCCACTAGTCGATTGCCACGTTTCAACCATTCAAACGTTGATCACGTCCCCAACAATCAAAAGATGTCCATGGGTTATTTACGCGAATAATCAAATAAAGCACACCTTTATTTCAAGGATTAATATTCAAGATTCATGAATTTATGGTCACAAAAAGTACATAGCTTCACAATTACCATGGCATAATTTAGCGGTTTTGGGTAGAGAGAGGCCGGAAATGATTGCACCACAGCATTTCAGGTCAACAAGCGACAGTTAACAAAAATCATCATCACATTAACCAGGTTACTGCCCCCGCGTTTCACGCACGCACAATGATTATCACGCTTCATCCTTGAGGTCATCCCGTCCAACGCTAATTGCGTTCACTTACTAATCCCACAACACAAGAGAAGCCGATTGGTCAATGGCGTTTATTACGCACTAAACAACAAAGCACTGATCCTCAAACATGCCTGTCCCGATTTCATTTGTTAGTCGATTTCGTGCCTATCGGGACATTTCAAGCCCTCATCACACGGGGCTCGTTTGACCGACTGGAGGAATTGAAATATCGTTCGATGGGGGCTGACATTGTCCATCTTCTCATACTTACCAACATGTTGTCGCTCAAACTGTTAGAATGCAATCAACCGAAATATTGCGAGGTCGCAACTGAGATTAATCGGAAACATTACTATTCTCGTGCTTGCAATTTTTGTCATCTGGCATTCGGACAAATCCTGCTGGAGGGTAATGTTCACCATTTCCGCGAGAGGTCGTGATTGTCACTTTAGAAAAGTGCACCTCATGCCTCTGCAAGTTCAACGGCAGGAATGGCGCTATGCTCTCTCTGAGTTTTACCGACCATTGTATTGATATTGAATGATTGTGGTTACAAACAATTTTTCCGAGATATAGTGTGGTGCTCACATCCCAAGAACTTACACTCCACAAACGGTTTCTGTCTATTTGGTGTCATCAGGTGGAAAAATTAAGCTAAATTTAAGAAAGCTTCGAAACAATGGTAAAGTGGTAAACAAAGTTATGCTTGCATGCCATTGTAGAATGGGGTTCAGACAACGAACCACGATGTTCAAAAGTAGAAGAAAATAACCTAAGATGAAAATATCACTCAAATTTACCACGCTAACAAAGTTTGAGACACTAGGGCAATAGCAGTTTGAGTGACTTCTGGCTAAATGTTAATCATTAAACATGATATTTGAATCCACACTGCCTGTTATCCGACACGATAAAACTAACAATTCTCGAGTTCATGGACTCCAAGAATGATTGATTGTACTTACTCTATCAATTTCCACCTCTTTAATATCATTTTCTCACTACGACTTGGCCTTACACGGTTTCATTACGTTGAACTTGAACACAAATAAATGAGGCACGCTACTCCACCATCACCCACTGTAAGATGGTGGCAAACATTCAGAAACCGGCTGTGGAGTCTAAGTGCTGGGGATGTGAGCACCACCGTATGTTGGTATTTATAAGCGCATTGATCGCCTGACCAGGAATCCCTTTGTGATTCTGTATTTACATATCGTGGTTCGTCGTACGAACCACATTCAACAGTGGCATGCGAGCAATGTTTGTGCTGAAATTCACAGCCTTGGCAGTTTTCCAATCCTGACAATCTCTAATAAAATATGCGATCATAATCACAAGTTCGCCGAGATGTTATTTTATAAATTATTCATTCAATTATGAGAATGAGAATCGTATTTATTCTCATCGCAAATTATTTGTGTAATAATGTTTTAATCTACTGTGTAATAAAACGGTATAAATATTCAGTGCTGATTTCACCTAAAAAATATATTCCTTTGTTAGGGTTTCATTTTGAAAAAAAATCAAATATAACTACAGCCACTCTTTTATGCGCACGAATAATTATGCGGATAATTTTCAAACTGTTTAAACTCAAATCCTCCATGCAATTAAAGCACAGGCTTCCCAAAAGCATAAAAATATAGTAGAAATCATAATGTGAAAAAATACACAAGGATATACTTGTATGCTAACTGTTATATAGGGTTCGTACAACGAACCACGATGTTCAGACACAGAATCACAAAGTGATTCTTGGTCAAGCACTCGAGGCGATTATGGATGACCAAAGTAATGTGTTGCTCACATCCCTATCCCTTACACACCACCACCGGTTTCTGGCTGTTTGCCATCGATCTGGTTCAGTGTGCCTTGAACAGTGGACTAAAGGTAAACAAGGGTATACTTGTATGCCAAATGTTATATAGGGTTCGTACAAAGAACCACGATGTTCAGACACGGAATTACAAAGTGATTCTTGGTCAAGCACTCGAGGCGCTTATGGATGACCAAAGTAATGTGTTGCTCACATCCCCATCCCTTACACACCACTACCGGTTTCTGTCTCCACCTGACGACAGCAAACAGCCAGAAACCGCTAATGGTGTGTAAGGGATGGGGATGTGAGCAACACATTACTGTGAAAAAATACAGTTTTTTAGGAGTCGAGCACGGGTATACAACATGTATGGTGTTCAAACAACGTTCATTTGAAAAGAAGCAAATTTGCATGTATTTCCGTCACACACACGACCTGTTTCTTGGTGTTTGCACTCGTCAGGTAAGGACAGTAGGATCAAGATCCGCATGCGCTTGAAACAGTGGAAGTTGCGCTTGTATGCCAATGTTTGCATATGCAGATCTAAGTTGGCTTTATTGGGAGCCATCTTATGAGCGTCATCATACGCTAATGTCAGTTTGTCAAAAATTGGCGCCGGCAATTGAAACATAAGCATTGGATGTAAAGAGATAAGGTATATCCAGGTGTTGCAACACTGTCGAAACAATTGCATTAGTGGGTGGTATTTAATAATCGCAATTTCATAAGTCAGAATAATATTACGACATTTGCGCTTTCGGTTAAATTCAATTAGGACAGAACATCGAAAGCTTTTATGATGTGGAGTATTACGGCCGCTGATCCATATTTAGGTACCATATGTTAAATGTTTGAAAGAAAATGCCATCTTTCAGAAGTAACGGAATTTTGAACTAGAATCTTCCAAATGTTCTTCTACAAACCTAACAACCTGCAGAATGTTAAGCGAAATATGGTTTATGGTTCAAACTGATTCAAAGTGTTTGATCTTTCATTCACAGATATACGTGGCTAGAATTCAGTTCTCAGTCGAAGAGTGATTGGAAAATTTCTTCCAAGGTGTATTAGATGGCATTTCCGTGTGTTCAGTATCGAAGCGTTCGAAGAGAGTCAGGCTGACACGTGCAACTTCCTTTTCAATTTTTCTCAATACAAAACCACGTTGGATGCTTTAAGTGTGAGTGAATCGTTTATGTGCTAAACGAAAATAGGTGGTCATGAAGCAAGTCGTTTTGAGACCATGCTTGCTGTTTCGAATTCTTTAAAAAAACTACGTTCATGTGAACTCTCGAATACCAATCTGAGACATCTGCGCACAACACGAGAGGAGTGGAGTACAGGTTCATACGTGCTTGCATTCAGCGCCTGAATAAGTTTCGAGATAAAATTTTGACAAAACCGAAACACAATCACATCGTGATTCATGCCACAAAACTTCCAAATGAAAAACGCAAAGTAGTATGAAATATGTTGTAATAAGCATCTTTTGATTAAAAATTCGTTTGATCTGTGCAGTCCTCTTTCCAGTTGATTCCTAATTCCCATGCACCCAATGAAGATAGCAGACCGTGCCAAACTTCAAGCCATCCACCGAAACCCGAAAATCTCTCATACTGTCGGAAGCAGCATCAAGCGCTGAGCTCTATTTCAGTCAAGCCATAGTTTTGAACCGGCATCTGCTGCAGCCCGTATCATCATCCATAGAAGCGAAATGGTGTGTCCTCTCCATAGGTGCATTGAGATGTACGCCAGGGGAGTTGCATATGAAGAACTAGCTCCTGTCCGTTCAATATGATCTCCCTCTCTGCAACACCACTAAAACCATAGCAACAGCTCGGCTGACACATTTGGGCAACGATGTAGTTGCACGAGTTGCGAGGACTGCCTAACGGGACTCCTGATGTGCAGATTATTCCTAGTGGTTCGATGATTGGATGTAGCTAAAAAGCAATGCAGGTTTGAAATAAGGGGTTTTATTTTCTCAATTGGATCGCCTACAAGGACATGCGATGTCCAGCTGCTCGAATCAAGCTGGCTTTCAGCCGCCTGTCAGGCACACAGATGCACTTGTTTGTCAGTGACAATATAAGGCGCGCGACATCAAGGCATTTTTGGAAATGATAGGCCATGCCCAAAACCGATTCGGCTCAGAACTCAGAATGTTTTATGGTAGAGAAAGCAGTAAGTTTAACAATAACCATAGAATGACAGGTATATGGAGCAAAATTACAAAATGACATCCTTGGAAAAATTACTAATTGATCGATCGATATCAGTTGCAAAATAACGGCGTGATCTACATTCTACTAAAATTATGTAAGTTTATTATTTTTATGCGCTAAGCACAATAAAAATACACATTAATTGTTATTTGATTTCACATTACAATTCCGAAATACTCATCACTTTTTTCAATATTTAGTTCCTTAGATAATTCGCTAATGAACATATAATATCTTGTTTATAAATTTATACGTAGGCTGAAACAATTGTGTTTATTAGTTCATATTCTTGAATATATTTTTTATCAAAGTGTGTAAAATTATTTGAACTATCCATAAGTTACTTGAGCAGTGATTTTCAATATACGTCAATATTCCCATGGTGCATAAAGAAATTAATTATCTCGTTACTTGCAAATGTAAAGTAGAAAACCCAGCGCACCCAAAATTATAGAAATGACAAATATTCTAATCTTTGACTTACTTGCCAATATACATGCAAAGTGTATGACTTTGTGCCGTACACACGAAGATATTTTGGTTTGAATGATTCCAGACGCAAGTCGGTCGCACAGGGACTGTGAACCATGAAGCTTGGAATCGTTTCACTGGTGTCGGAATAAAGTCCCATAGATTTCGTCCGAACACGGAAATAGTACATGTTTTGTTTTTCAAGTTGCAGCGTGACCTGATATTTGGCCTCGTTAAGTTGATTTATGGAAGTTCCTAACTGAAAATTCTTGATGCGTTGGTTAATGTGCCATTCGTTCAATCTTAGTTGTCGAATGGCTTCCATTTCAATCCATTTTTCATAGCTAGCGGTGTCTGGAACAACTCGGTTTGTGGTCATCTCACCGTGAACTTGCATCGGTTCACTCGAGACCATTTCAACTGTGCCAGAAGGCAATCGATCGATCGAAGTTCCGGCTAGCCAAGTTAGTTTGACCTCGGATGTCTTCATGTTGCATTTAGCATCGATCAACTTGGGGGCGTCTGGTTTTTCTTCAGAGATTATTAAAAAGTGAAATGAAGACAAATATCAATCGGCAATATGACGCATTGTGCTTACATTGATAGAAGAAATGATTACACATCCAATGACGATGGCAACTTATAAAACACTAATGTTGTTGTTTAATTTGTGTATTAAACGTGCACAAAATAAACCCTCCACTTTGAATAAACCTAAATGAATTACTTAAAGCTCACAACTCACGCCTAATCGTCACCCTCTGTATGTCACTAAATTTCAACTTGATTCAAGATTTAGATTTAAAATTTTAGCTGAAAAAGTATTTATCCATGTAATATTCACATACAATATAATAGCTCAAAAATGTATACGTTAAAATAATATGAATCGGTCTTCTTGATATCGGTGAGGTTGACAAATAATTGATCAATAGTGGGTGAGTTAGACATCGAACACACGTTCAGATTGCAAATTTATGTGTATGTGAATAACACATGTTTTTGTATTCCAATTGAGTATATATATATATCTGTTCGAACAACGACAGATAATTCATTACGTATATAACTTTATTAGATTTACAAACAAAGATAATGGTATATATCACGTGCGTATCAAACGCTTTACTTTACGACAATGGAACATCGACCTTACACGCAAGACAGAAACGAAAGCAGAATAGTTTCCATGTAAGGTGCATCCGCCTTATCTGAATATGATCGTGAATATACAACTTAACTAATGCTGAAATGCTTTCTAAAGCTGGTCTACGGATTATGTTAAACCCGCTGCGACTGCGCAACCTACGCTGGCTGCGCCATGTGTACAGAATCGACCGCCGTCAGACCCCACTTGCGCACAAAGACGTTTCTGATAGAAATATGTAAAACTGTTGAATTTTATCCTACGAATTGGGGAGAACTTGCTTTCGACCGCTTAATTTGGAGGCACTGTGTAGTGCGTCATCTGCAAGCAGGAGAAGAGCAGAGATTACTCTGAACTATTAATAAAAGGTCACGCCGTCATCGTGCAAATGACATCGTTATTTCGAGTATTGCCTAACGCTGTCAGCGCTGTATCAGAGGTTGTTCCTGCCGAATTGAAAAGGTTTGAAGAGTGAAAACCACATGCAAGCTCGGCATCGGGCCAAAAACAACAAATTATTCTGAAAACTTCGGGGTGATCAATTAACAGATTTACCAACGGTTGTGATTGTCATTGAGTCGGACATGATCTTGCCAACTTCATCACGGTAGGTGCATTGATAAACCCCATCGATTTGGATATCTTCTTGGTTTGCTTTGTCTAAATACCATATGGTCTGCAAATCTGTGTAGTCAAGCAGGTCAAACGATCCAATATTCAATCGCCGATACTTCAAATTCAAAATGTGCTTGGCCGCTATCCCGTTGACAGTCCAGCTGTATCTGAAAAAATTGCATCGTGCAAATACCCGTGATTAGCTTCGAGGTATTTTAATCTTGAAAACTACTTTGAACTATCTGACAGTGAAATTTTCTCACGAATACCGGTCTGTTTGTAAGACACATGATATTTCAAAATCGTTCAGCCCGAATTATCTTGGTCAGCAGATATAAATTTAAGTCAAGGCAATGAGAGATCACGAATAAAAATGTTTCTAGACATAGAATTTGTTTGAATGACTTTGATCATGAACGCCTTTTCTGTTCTCGATATGCTTTAGCGAGGTCTTTCTGACACGTCTTGGGGAACGCTGTAGACGAATAAATGAACATTTTCTGGTTTATCGATGTGTCTTGGGTGGAACAGGTGTCAATGAATGTTTTGTTCTATTCAGAAATTCGCTTTTCCAGTCTCCGCGACGTACGATTAAGATATCTCATGTCACTGATCAAGTGAATTCGCAAATGCACATTTAGTTAGTCGGACGAACAGTGAATATGAGAACTTGGGACGTAAAGGAATAAAGTTAGTCCGCGTGTCACTCTTCAATCACACTCATCAAGCAGGTCTTTTAGTGGATTTAATTTGGTGTACACAACTATATAGATCAGAATAATGTCGCCTCGTATCCACGTATGGGTGAAGTCATATGGACTCAGACGTCGCAATCTTTCGGTGTACGGAACATTGCGAAGACCCATCACTAATTTTGTTGCTCGGTGATTTAATCAAAGAGAGCAATATATTTATGCAGACAACGAGCCCAGGCCTCTATCGAATAATCCATCGTAGAGTCACCAGAGGCAAGGTCTTTAAATAGAAGTTAATAAAAGTTGAGAATAACAAACCGGTAATAAGGCTGCAGCTTAAAGCTTGATGCCCCCCAATTTGCATTTACGAAGTTACGATCTCTTGTGGTGCGGGATACGTTGTCGGTACGACGCAGAAACTGTGAGAGAAAATATCAGGAAACCATCCATGTTCGTTGAACAAGAGTTGTTAAAAGTTCACCCCTAGACAACCTGACCGACAAGAGCCACCCCATGAAACCTCAGAATTCCATTTCCGTCGTTTACACGGTTACTAAAATCGTGTCACGAAGAAATGACTGTGTTGTTTTAAGAACCCCTGAGCTTATGGTGATCAAAATCTCTTGGCCAAATTTATGTGTTCTGAAAAGATTTGTTCGTGATCTCTCATTGTCTCGCGCAAAATCGATGCCAACTGGACAATTCTAAGATATAACGTGATATTAATGTTTGTTCTTATTCATGGTTTGATATACTAAGTCGTTTAGAGCAGTTTGATGGCTTTCTTTCGCGTCTGACACAGAAGCTTCGTCATACCAAGTAAGAGAGTACTAACAGGGATCTGGATTAAAAAGCATTGACCTGACAAATCCTAAGCTGCCTAAGATTTATGGTTAAATAATTTAATACTTTACAATACCACAGGATTACGGTATGAATAAAAACACAAAAATTACAATAGTATAAAAGGAATAGAAATATCAAATTTAAGTCTCACGAATGATGTTCGTTTGCAATTCCAATTTCGCTTTAAAAATCGCCAGGCAAGATCCACCACATGTTGGGGTAGGTAATTCCAAAGAAATATAGCACGTACGACGAAAGAAATGGCGCCGACAATCAGTACGGGAACTTGGAACGTAAAGGGATAAGGTATGTCTGCGTGTCACTTTTCCATCACACACATCAAGCAACTGTTTTAGTGGATGTCCTTCGGTAGACACAATTCTATAGGTCAGAATAATATCGCGTCTTATCCTCCTTTGGGTAAAGTCACATAGACCTAGACTTCGCAATCTTTTGGTACACGGAACATTGTGAAGGCTCATCACTAACTCTGTAGCTCTATGATATATTTTATCGAATACGGCAATATCTTTTCGCAGCCAAGGAGTGCAGACCTCCACCACATACTTCATCGTATGGCGAAGGTAGACATTCATTATCCTAGGTAACGTTACCAGAGAGATTCTTCCAAATATTCTTCGAAGGATACCTAACAAACAGTTGGCCCGTCGATATATATTCTGGCAGTGCACTGTGCTCTTCAGGTTTCCGCTAATCCACACTCTAAGATCTTTTTCTAACGAGCTCCATGCTCGGTTTTCAGTTCCCAATCGATATCTCTAAGGAAGATTCTTGCCAAAATGGAGCATCTTAAATTTCTGTATGTTTAATGACATGTCATTCATGGCCGTCCAATTTGACACGCTGTCCAAATCAATTTGTGGTTTCTTACAATCCTCTGCACAACTAATTGGCGTTCAAATTTTCATATCATCACTTTTTTCAGCAAGAAAAACAGATGAGCTCAATGAATGGACTAAGCTCTGTACACACATAGGCTTGAATGCTTTGGTACCTACATCGATGACGCGCTTAACCTGCCATAAAGACTCCCCTCACGTAGACTGGCCGCGCCTATTAATTGTGACTGCGAAACAATTCTGAAATAGAAGAAGTCATCCTCAATGCGTATCTACTCAGTGCTTGTCCCGGTTTGACCTGCCGAGTACAAGCCGACATACCTTGCTGGGAAAGGAAAGGTCAATCTACTTGTCGAGAGCACACTACTTCACGTAGTTTAATATTCCTCGGTGTCCCAGAAAATGTTGATGTAGTATTAGCATCGGAATCAAAGCAACATGATTTGAAGCAATGGTTATACATTGCCGATGCTATTGGATCTCGTGATTCCATTGTCGTAGATACTTTTAGAATACCTAGATCCTCCAACTACAAAGGCAATGGGCCCAGTCCTCTGAAAATCACTTTTCTAACGACTGAAATGGCTATCGCTATGAACACCGACTGGAAATCTAACCGCTCAAAACTTCCACCAGACGTGAGACTAAGTGTGCCCAAGCGTGTTCCCTCACTGAAACCCAGAGAACCATCGCAACCACAGTCTGATTGCAATCTTGTTATTGACAGTTCAAATGTTACCCCAAAAAACGAAAAGGCTCCGGCTCATCGCGAGTCGGACCAATAGCTACAGTACACGATTCGACATTGTGTGAGACAAATACGATCAGGTGCATATATACAAATGCTCAGTGTTTAACTAACAAATTAGCTGAACTATGTGAGCTTTGTGATAGACTTTCACCCGATTTGGTTGCAGTTACAGAGACTTGGTTCCAGACCTGCATGACTGATGCTGAGCTTTTGATTCCGACGCGATCGTGATCGAAGATCCGGTGGTGGAGTTGCAGTCTACTATCACGAACGTTTAGCGCAGTGTAACGTCATCGATCATCCTGACCTCAGCCTTCCTGATACAATGTGGTGTTCAGTAAAACTAGTCAGTGGAGATGAATGTACGATCGGCATCATTTACCGCTCACCATCATCCGAAAGCTCATACAATGATAAGCTCATCGAATCATTGCAACACATCACAAGATGCCAGACTATGCAATTGCTGATCATTGGCGATTTCAATCTCCCGCATCTGTTTTCGAGAGGTGAGCACTCCCTGCATTCGTTTGAACATAAATTCAAGGAGGTTATAGAATTTGCTTCACTACACAATCACGTTAACCAGCCAACTCGCTTGCGGGGTCTTGACCAACCTTCAACCCTTGACCTTGTCTTAACGCCTGAGGCAACCGCAGTAGAGGGTATACAATACCTGGCACCACTGGGGAAGTGTGATCTTGTTGTGCTTTTGTTTGATTATGTATGTACTGCGGAACGATTGTGTGAACAGAAGAAAGTCATACGGATAATACAATTTGAATCCCTAAATATCAGTCTCCGGGATGCACACACTCATGAGTTTGATTCAATGGATACTGGCCCATATTACAATTCGTTTCTAAATTATCTCAATTCGATGATCTACGAAAACTCGATTTTTGTACCACACAAATGCAGCTACAACAACCAGATTGTTATTCGGAGTAGAACGAAGAAATGGTTAGCTGTTAAGCGAGAGTCTTGGGTAGCTCATGAGAAGTTTGGTACGGAAGAAACTTGGAAGCGATTCTGTAAGTTACGGAATCAAGTCACGATTTTGTAAGAGAAGATCGCTGGCAATTCCAATGAAACTTGCTTACGAGAATGGAATAGAATTTTAAGCTTTTTTACAAGATAGTAAATAAACGATCGAAGATCAAACCAGGTGTATTCTCTGTACTAACAGCTCATGGATTGATCCACACTGCCCAAGATACCGCCGATGCTTTAGCAACGTTTTACTCATTTGTCTTCAATCCCAAGCGTTGTATACCATATCAAGTTTCATCAAATTCGCCACATTTCGAATTATTAAGTGAAATGACTATGAAAAAATACATGGTTGGGCGGGAACTTTGTCGACTAAACGAAAAGAAGTCTCCTGGCGCAGACAAAATTATCACCGCCGTACTTCGTAGGTGTCGCGTTGCTTTGACAGCTCCTCTCACTCGCATATTCAATCTCAGCTTATATGAAGGAAAAATACCACGGCAATGGAAAGCCGGGATGATAACTTCTATTCATAAAGGCGGTAGCCGTTCAGACGCAGCAGAACAATAGGCGGGTAATGTTACTTCCGGTTATCTCTAAATTAATGGAACGCATTGCGACTGCGCGCATAAGAGAAGATTTTGAAAACCAAAATATTTTGACCGCAGCACAACACGGTTTTCGAAGAGATCGTTGCTGTTTATCTAACATCCTAACAACGTTCGAGGATTGGACCAAGGCACTAGACGAAGGTAAGGCTGTACATGCTTGCTACATCGATATTTCCAAAGCTTTCGATAGAGTCAACCATGACATCTTAATTAAAAACCTCGAATCCTATGGAATAACGGGAATATTGCTGAATTGGATAAGGGACTATCTTACTGATAGACACGTCCAAGTTCGCGTTGGCAGCACCTTATCTAGAAAAATAGACGTCACGAGTGGAGTTCCGCAAGGCTCGGTGCTTGGACCTCATCTATTCTTAGTGTATATGAACGATATATTAGAGGATATTGGATGCAACTTGATACTATTTGCCGATGATATATTAAAATTTGGAAACGTGTCAGGTCTGTTAATGACTGTATGGCATTACAACGGGATCTAAGCATCTTATTTCGTTGGTCCCAGTTAAATGAGTTACCATTTAACCCTGTGAAATGTAAAATGCTGCAGCTTGGGAAATCTCTGCACCACACGTATCAGCTTGGCACGCAAGATCTCGTCTGGACCACAGCAGAAAAAGATCTGGGTATCTGGGTTTCGTTTAACCTGAAGCCTGGACAGCATTGCCGGATGGTGTACAATAAAGCTTGCCGTATCTTGAGTCTTCTCAAAAGAATATTCCGGATTTTTACGCCCGAAACCCTACTCCGGGTAATTAACACGTATATACGTCCTGTTATGGAATATTCCATCCAAGCCTGGGCACCATGGCTGAGGAAGGATATCGAACTACTCGACAGGATTTATTATCGTGCTACAAAGTTTGTCTCCCGGTACAGAAATTTGCCTTTCACAGAGCCAATGTTAAAACTGAACCTACAAGATTTTACCCAACGGCGGATACGCAGTGACCTTATGTTGACCTTCAAAATCATACATTCTGTAAACCATCCACTTAAACACTTGCTAAAGCCCAATGACGTTACTCGAACACGAACACATTCGAAGGCTTTAAGCATTCCGCATTCTCGATTGGATATACGTCGTAATTTTTTCTCGGTAAGAATTTGTTTCACTTGGAACTATTTGCCTGAAGAAATCACACGATCAGAATCTGTTGAGGTTTTCGCTTCCAAACTCGATGAGTTTATGACGAACCATGCGGTATGCGAGTGTCCCTATTGATTTTCGAGATATCTTATATTTTTTATATATTTTTATATGTTACATATACCTTGTCATCCTATGGTTATTGTTAAGCTTAATGCTTTTTCTACCATACAATTTTCTGAGTTCTGAGTTCTGAGAACAGGACCATTTTGGGCGATATGAGGGGATAAATCGTTTGAGTACAACAGAAAAAGGAGCGGGCCTAGCACAGATCCTTGTAATTTTGAGCTTGAGTTTAAATTGCGTCTAGGAATTCTCTGTTAACTTTGTATTTTAAACAATAAAATTACAAAGCTTGAATTGAAATTAGATTTACCTTCCTTGTGCCAATTTTCCTGTATGCTGACACGTGAGAAAAATCAATTGGTTTGGAAGAACCCGAACGACAGAAGATGATACTTCAAGTTTCTTTTCCAATTCTATAGAGTAAAGAAAGCATCTTTCACATTTTCAACAGGTTTACGAATGCCTAAATTAGTTCAGTGAAATGTATTGCGCGGCAGTGATGCACAACAATACTAAAAGAAACATTTGCTTTAATATCACGCAACCGTGGCAGAAAAAACGCTGCTAAGTTCTGTAGTCATTAGCAAGAAGCAGTACGATAATATAATTTCACTCACTACTGTGGATGTGAGGGTATATTTGCTATAGTGATTATTCACATACGTAACCACAATATGATTTGAAACAGAACACTATCTTAATGATTTGCTTACATGTGATTGAACAGGTCGTACCAACCTTATCAAACAGTGGCTAACAAGCGTAACTTGTTCAACATCCTTCCACAGTATCAACGCGTGCGTATACTGATCGTACAGCCGCTACCTGATAACTGCAAACAGCCCGAAATCAGTCGCAGGGTTTGTGTGTGTTGGAAATTCGTGCGAATATCAATATTTTTTTATCACAATTATCGTTTTTGAATTATTCTGTGTCATTCAGGTTATTCTGTTAACAGTTGTGAGCCCTTCTCGATGTAAACGGTTAACACATTCGAGCTCACATCGGTCAATAGATTGTTCTCACTACCGGTTTACATACGACTCTAGTCGCATACTCAGATTTTGACCGACAGGAAATTATTAGCGACTACTTTGTTGTTTTATAATATTCAACTACCAGTCAATCATACTGCTGGCATGTTTTGGGCTGTAGCACCAAGATGGAACATCTAAACGGTAAATTACTCTGCTCAAATCAGGCTAATATTCTATATCTTGCAGCGCTGCGTCATGTTAGCACGGTTTCCATTCAGACTTGAGGTCCGTGAATTTGTCAATAGATGTGTGCGATGCAATTGGAAACAAATAGATAATAATTGTTCTGAACTTTCATGGTAGAAGGTAGAAAGGAAGAAGCTTATTCGTAATATTTCCACAATAAATATTACGATGATCTTGAGATGATTATCACAATGTTCCTGGAGATGGAATATTAACATGTTGTTTGCATCTATAGTTGGATATCGAACATGAGTGTTATAAAAATATTCATACCTATATGTTGTGGTGAGTTTCGTGACCCAAACAATATATATATATATATATATATATATCCACCATGCGATTATCACGAAGCATATTGCTATTTGAACCATAAAATTTTTTAACTTCAATCTTGGATAGTGTTTACTTCGATCTATGTCACATATAGTCACAAAATTGTAACCAGCTATTTCAGAAATATTTTATTCTGCTCAGGATGTCTATTTTAACAATTTACTAAAATTAACCCCATTGTTTGACGTGAGGCTTCTACTTTATGCGCAAGAGATTTCTGATTTCTAAAACCTGCTTATTTCCATAAAATTAATCGATGGACTCAAAATTATTGTGTGTAATATTGTAACGCGATTTCCAGTGAAACAATATTACCAGTCTCATTAAAAACATTGAAGCACTGAATTCCAACTGAATGACTTTAAAAAATTGACAACTTAAAACGGTAGATCGCTTAACTCTGAAATATTTCTAATATATTAACAACGATTACTGTGCATTACCAATGCTTCCTGATTGGGTACGAGTAAATATCAATTCATCACGATCGAGTAATTATAAATACTTGTTTAAGTTACATCTGTCATTCATACATACCTTCGTCGTCATCCGCTTGAATTGCAGTAGAAATTTGACGCGTTATTGCAAGCAAAATTAGCACTATGCTTAACCTGGTCGGCATGTTCCGTTAACTGCTTAATCTGAAGTTGCACCTCACATAATATACTGTTGACGTCCATAACATAAAATTGGAATTCAAGAAGTGCGGGGGCTGAGAGCAAGCTAGTACATCGATTAAGAACAATTTATGTCCGTTGCGCCTGCGGTCACACCGACGCACTGAACTTAGCTGGTGCAAAACACAAAATTGGTGTCCTTGACCTAATGAATTCCAGTAAAAAATCAATAATGTAGATGTCAGAAGGCAAAATTATGCTATATTTGCAGTGCTTTACGAAAATGTATTCAGCTTATTGTTCATCGGTTATTCCAAGCATTGTACGATTGTTAGACAAAGTGGCATTAAAAAAATTGTTTAGGTGATCTCAATTTGAAGGTTGCAAATCACAGTAACCTGTTATTGGATGTACATGAAGTTTGAAGATTTCCAATAATTCAGTCCTTCCAATGAACTTTGAATCGGCTAACTGTTGGTTACCAACGAAGACTATATAAAAGATTTCGGAATGTACATGCTGGAGAAGCTGTTTGGTAAAGTTCTTATTCTGCCACTAAGCTTCGTTAGCCAAACGAATTCGCTCAACTTTACCACCACCAAACCATTCTCTGGAAAACGTCAAACTGTTGCAGCACGGCACCCAGGAGACTGTTAAATACGTATTAAAGCCGAAACCGTTCACATCGAATGCCCCATTAACCAAAGTTGCCTCGAAAGGATTTTCTCTTAGTGCTATCTGCACCAAGTACCAGAGTCGATTGAGACTTAATTGTCGAATAGACACCAGAACGACTTGGCTGAATTGTTAAAACTGTGCACTTGGATGAATCTAAAAGCTATCCACCCGACTTCGTTGATTCGCTTGAGTCGTCCTCCCAAAGCGCTGCACTAAAATAAGCCGCGGTTCCTCAAGGTAATAGTGCAAAATGAAAAGGATTTAGAAGATACACTTCCATCGACCTACTAGCTACGGGACAGCATGGGAAATACATCTCGTCTATCTGTTGATGTGCCGTGGTCAGAGCGGGTAAAATCGCGACCGGAAGGTAAACAAAATAAAACACATGATAGCAATAAACACACGCTTATTCTCATAAATGTCCCAGAAGATGCCACTGGTTCATATACAAAGTGTATATCCAACCACGAAGTACAACAGTGGAGATTTATTAGTAATGATATCCAAACCAGGAAGGCAACGGTTATCGATACTTTCCGAACCCCGAATTCACCGAATTACGAAGGTAATGGTCCACGACCCCTTGAACTGACACTTTTGACCAGCATTATGGTGGATACCGTGCTTAACAATTGGAAACAGTATCAATACAAAGTTCCACGAGAAATCAAAATTATCAGTAAACACCTGAAAACCGGCTCTATCGTGGAAGTTGCCGGACCTGTTGGTACTGAGCACAGTGATGCCGGGACTCCTGTTCCAAAAAACGGATGTCGACCGACTCTATCGGAGTCGGTTATGTAATGTACCCATTAACACGAGGCCCACCATCTTTGACACGTACTCAACTTACCGGCTAAAATACTCATCATCCAACACTTTTATCAAGATCAAAAATCAAATGTTTGTACACCAACGCACAATGACTGATAAATAAGTTACCTGAGCTAATCGAGTTTCGTCAAAAATATTTATCACCCTTGATAGCCGTAACGGAAACCTGGTTCAATCAGCAATAAGCTGAGGAGGAATTTTCCATTCCAAACATGTTTCTTTTTCATCTTGCTCGTATGGACCCTGGAGGAGGAGGTGTTGCTATTTACTATGATCAACACCTCACGTTCAGGGAAATCACGGATAATGATTTGGTACTGGAAGATACACTCTGGTGTTCACTTTAATTTGAAACAAGTTAAAAAAGTGTTTTTGGTGTGATTTGCCGACCAACGTCAGCAGACGAAGCATACCATTATAGTTTAATTGAGAAAACTCAGCTGGTTGTTTCCAGATATAAAACCAACCTCATGATCATGGGTGACTTTAATATCCCGAATTTAATAAACAGCGATATTCCACCAGTGAGTTCTCTTGATTACCTATTCTACAAAATGTTCAACGAAATTCCTTTATATAACCACATATCAAGCAGGACTCGCTTCAGAGGCACAAACACACCGTCCATACTTGATCTTATTCTGACGAGCGAGGAAAATGTCATCGAGGATATCCGCTATGAAGCACCACTTGGAAAGTGTGATCGCGTAGTCATTGATTTCGACTATATATCTGAAGCAAAAAAAGCAAGTGATGCTCAGAAATTGATAAGAAAAATCGATACGGTTGCCTTATCAATGGCTCTTCAAGAAGTCACCGACTGTGCACCGATTAACACTCATGCTCAACAATGCTGTTCGTCGATACTTGAGAAAAGCAATCAAAAAATAGAACTTCACTCAAAATATGTTTCCAAAAAACTGAAAAAGGGATTCAAATTCGTGATTCGGATTCGAACAAGGAAATGAATAAAGGTGAGAAACTGTGCGTGAAGAAGCCACATACTTCAGTCAACACCTGAATCCTGGGAATCTTACTAGTCCAGGAGGATACAGAAGGGCATCAAATCAATCTGATGGATAAAATTGAACGAAATCCTGAGCTCCTCTTCCAGATAGTGAACAGAAAGGCCAGGGTAAAGCCAGGTGTTTCCGCTTTACTTACTACGACTGGAACTACATCCACAGCTCTCGAAGCCGCTAACGAACTCGCTCAATTTTACTCTAGAGTGTTCTACCCTAACGAGCGCGTATGATACGATATGCCTGCATTCAGATCACAAAATAACACAATACACGAAATCGCTGTGATACCCGAGAGTGTCCTGGTAAAGCTACTCGAGATAAATACAAACAAATCCCCGGGTGCTGATAAAGTAACACCCTTCATCCTGAAACAACGCGCACGTGCTATATTCCCACCACTCTCTGATAACTTCAACATGTCACTGAGTTACAGCAAGGTTGCTACTGACTGGAAAAATGGATTAATCACTCTGATATACAAAGGAGGGAACCGATTCCATACTACTGTTCCCTGACTGACGTGCGGTCGCATTTTTTGTTGCTCAGACAATTTTGATCGTTTCTTCGCCAAATCTGCTCGGATTTTAACCATTAAAAACCCGTTGTTACATTTTGACAAGAGCTATCGGAATTCATACATTTTGATCTGGTCCATCGATTAACAGAAAAGTTACCGTTTCAGCATAAATATCTCAGTTAGCTCACGCGTGCAAACTTTCTCCCACAGTTAACTATCGTACGGTTTTTGCACTCATTGCAAAGATCACATCCAACTACACATTTTGATACCTCATTCTGTGCTCCAGTTTGTGTGATTATCGAGTTATCACGGATTATTCGTTATATGACCAAATCAAGAGTTATAACCCAGATGAATCGACCAGTCGAACGAACGACCATTCTTCAACCGGTCGTCCCAATTCAGCCTACAATGTGTGGTCGAGTCGCGAGATCCAACACGCAGGCGAAAAAGTCTATCGATCGTGGTGTGCATACGACGGTTGTTCCCCCGACAGCGACATCATAACACCTTCGTACCGACTAAAGACGGATCCCAATTCAAAGTGCCGGATATATCCCGATGTACCATGGTGAAAAAGGAAGGGTTCTTTAAACAATAGGAAAAAAACGGTCTTGCAAATTATAGTTCTACTTGGGGTACCAGAAAATACCTCCAAAGCATCGGTTCAGGAAGCCGCATAGCACGATTTCAAGCAGTGGCGTTACATTGCGTGTTCGCTCGATATTCTAATGTTTGGTTATTGACATTTTGGGTGTCTTAGCCAAAAATAAAGGAAATGGTTCGAAACCCAATATGTTTGATTCAAAATGTCCGCGCGCAATAAGTAGCTTACAAGTTTCAATCTCCCGATCACTTACTGTTAGGGCCAGATCCGGTATCACACTGCCTGACGCCTTATCATATACCACACGATTCATCGCTAAATCAAGCAGTATCGATCAAATGTATATATACAAATGCTCAATGTTCAGTCAATAAGCTGGCGGAACTCATTGATATCTGTGTAGAAAAGTTCCCTGATCTTATTACTGTGACGAAAACTTGGTATCAATCGAGTATGACGGACAGTGAACTTTCTATCCCGAATATGACACTTATTCATTGAGACTGTGATGCCCCTGGTGGTGGCGTTGCATTTTATTAAAACAAGCGAGTCAAGGTAAATATCATTGCAGATGCTGAACTTTCACTCACCGACACACTTTGGTGCTCACTTGACCTGGAATCTGGTGACAGCAGTACAATTGGGGTTATATATATCGCTCACCAACTTCTAGACATTGTTTTGACTTCCAACGAATCGGCCATTGAATCAATACTCTACGAAGCTCTATTGGGGCTGAGCGACCATGTGATGCTCGTGTTCGATTATGTCTGCAGTGCAACGACACTCAGTGACGAATCGAAAGTCATCCGTAGAGTATACTTTTGGAGACTCAAGAAAGCACTCTCTGAGCTAAACGATGTTCAACTTGATCTTAGTGACTCAACTACACATTACAATACTTCGATGAACTACCTTTATATGCAAATCCAGTCTAACTCTCGATTTATTCATAGGAAAGATGTCCACACCTTCCGTTTCTCCGTTCACAGCAGAATTAGAAAATGGATTTCACTAAAACGGTGAGCCTAGGTCACTCATTGCGATGATGCCACCTCTACATCCTGGTTACAATTTTGAAGAATACGTAACAGAGTGACCACCCTCATTCGGCAGGACAAACAACAGTACAAACAATATATGGTGCAACGAATGGAAGGAATTTCGAAATTATTGTACAAAATTGTGACTGAAAAAACCAATGTTAAACCAGGAGTTTTCCCGATCATGACAGAAGAAGGATTGACCGTCACAGTCCAAGAAACGACAGATGCACTTGCGTGCTTTTACTCTCAAGTCTTCTGTCCAAAACAGCAATTATCGCATCAAGAATTATCAAACACAGTGAAACCACTGAACCGGTAATAGATCAATTCGTAGTGTAGCGACACTTACGACGATCAAACACGGAGAAATCTTCCGAGGAGGACAACATTACCCCAGCAATTCTTCATATGTGTTATAGAGAGCTTTCACATAGCTTAGCTGCGGTTTTCATCCAGAGTCCTCGCGAAGTTTGCGTTACTTTAGCATGGAGAGCGGGTGTGATAACACCAATTTTCAAGAGTGGCTGTGGTTCTGACGCAGCAAATTACAGACGTGTACGCTGCTACCCTGTATTTCAAAGATCATAGAGCGCATCATTAGTGAGTGTATTGTGGGTCACGATGAAGCAAGAGGTCTTTTGTCAGCACCACAACACGGGTTTCGCCGGGGCCAGATCTTGTCTGTCGAATATACTGATCACACCAAACGACTGGACTATGTCGCTCGACCAAGGCTCAAAGGCTTTTGAAAAGGTCAATCACAGCCTGCTTCTGCCAAAGCTAGCGCATTATGGAATAAGGGGTAACCTACTATCGTGGTTAACAGATTATCTGACCGATCGGCACGTGCGAGTTCGCATTGACGGTGTGCTATCGAAAAGTATGGATGCAACGAGCGGGGTACCTCAAGTTTCAGTACTCGGGTCTATCCTTTTCTTTTATAATTCATAGTAATTCAAAGTTTTAATGGTCCAAAAAGTAAATACTTCACAGTAACCACAGATTAAAAATATAGGGAATTCATAAAAACAACACAAATGTTTTATACACATGGAAAGTCAGCACGTGTATTCAGGTGCAAGGTTGGGTTTGGTCAACATATACTTGTCAAGTTCAGCATTGATCATGTTCAGGCTTGTTGCGCAAACGATATGTGGGGGCAGGGAGTTCCATAGAAAAGAGACTTTGACAACAAAGAAAAACCTTCGAGAATTTGATCTGGAGTGTGGAATAATTAACGTGTAGCCATGCGATCTGCTACCACCTGCTTCTTGCCGATGAAACAGGTGTTCAAGTGGGTGATTTTCTGTATGCAGAATGTTGACGGTACGAAAAGTCAAAGAGGTTTAGTGTTGCAATCCGCTCCTCGTATGGCCTGTTGTATAGCCCGGTCACCAGTTATGTAGCGCGGTGGTATACCCGTTGCAGCAAGGTCATGTCCTTTTGTAACCATGGGGACCATGCTTGAACAGCATACTCCATTGTGGGTCTGATATAGGTGTTAATTATACGTGGGAGTATCTGCTTTGAGAAACGACAAAAGATCCTTCTGAGCAATGTTATGATTTGGCAGGACTTTTTGTATACAACAGAACAGTGCCGTGAAGACTTCAGGTTACTGCTAATCCACACGCCCAGGTCTTTCTCTTCAGTAACCCATGGAAGTTGCTGAGATCTCAGAGAGTATGAGAATTCGAATGATTTACCGACGTTCAACATTTTACATTTTTGGATGTTGAATGGTAAGCAGTTCCGCAAGGACCAATTATGAAGTGCTTCGAGATCTTTTTGGAGAATTTGGCAATCTTCTATGGTGCGTATGCTAGTCCAGACTTTGATGTCATCAGCAAATAAAATGATTTTGCTGCGTACGATTTCGGGTATATCATTCGCGTACACGAGGAAGAGTATTGGCCCCAAGACTGAGCCTTGATGTACGCCACTTGTAACTTCTACTGGGCTGGATAGTGCCCCATCAACTCTAACCCTTATAACTCTACCAGTCAAGTAATCCTTTATCCAGGCCAATAGTCTGCCGCATACCCCGAGCTGCTACAATTTTTGTAGCAGTATGCTGTGCTTAACACGATCAAAAGCTTTAGACATGTCCAAGTAACAAGCATGAATAAGGCATCCATCGTCCACGACTCGAGTCCAATTATCAAGAGTTATGAGGAGATTGGTGAGACAGGAGTGTCTTGTCCTGAATCCGTGCTGTGCGATGGTAAGAAGCTCATTTTGTTCCAGGTGTTTGATAAGTTTGTCGGCCACAAGAACGTTCGAGAACTATAGAGACCAATGACAACAACGTGACTGGTCTGTAGTTAGGCACATCAGATCGGTTCCCTCCTTTGTATATTAGAGTGATTAGTCCACATTTCCAGTCATTAGCAACCGTGCTACAACTCAAGGACAGTTCGAAAAGGTCAGAGAGTGGTGAGAATAGAGCATGGGCGCATTGCTTTAGGATGAATGGTGTTATTTCATCAGCACCCGGGGATTTTTTTGTATATACCCCGCGTAGCTTTACCAGGACACTCTCGGGTTTCACAACGATTTCTTTTATTGTATTCTGCGACCTGAATGCAGGTATATTGTAGGATACGCTCTCGTTAGGGTAGAACACTCTAGAGTAAAATTGAGCGAGTTCGTTAGCGGCTTCGAGAGCTGTGGATGTAGTTCCAGTCATAGTAAGTAAAGCGGAAACACCTGGATTACCCTGTTCACGATCTGGAAGAGAAGCTTCGGATTTCGTTCAATTTTATCCATCAGATTCATTTGATACTTTTCTTTATCCTCCTGGACAAGTTTAGTAACTTTGTTTCACAGCAAACGGTAATATTCTCAAGATTCAGGTGTTGAATGCAGTATGTGGCTTCTCCACGCACAGTTTATCACCTTTATCGATTTCCATGTTCGACTCCGGATCGCGAATATGAATCCTTTTTTGAGTTCTTTTGAAACATATTTTGAGTGGAGTTTTGTTTTTCGGTTGATTTTCTGAAGTATCGATGACCAGCATTGTTGAACATCAGTGCTAATCGGTGCCCAGTCGGTGACTTCTTGAAGAGCCATTGATAATGCAACCGTATCGATTTTTCTTATCAACTTCTGAGCATCACTTGCTCTTATCGCTTCAGATATATAGTCGGAAACAATGACTACATGATCACTCTTTCCAAGAGGTGCTTCATAACAAATATCCTCAATGACATTTTCCTCGCTAGTGAAAACAAGATCGAGAATAGACGGTGTGTTTTTGCCTCTGAAGCGAGTGCTGCTTGAGATGTGGTTGAATAAACGAATTTCGTTGAACATTTTGTAGAATAGATCATCAAGAGAGTTCACCGGTGGAATCTCGCTTTTTAGTAAATTCGAGATATTGAGGTCACCCATAATCAGGACGTTGTTTTGATATCTGGAAATAACCAGCTGAGTTTTCTCAATTAAACTAGCATTGTATGCTTTGTCTGCTGACGGTGGTCGGTAAATCACACCAACAACACAGTTTTCGCCTGTTGCTAATTCAAGTGAACACCAAAGTGTATCCTCCAGTATCAAATCATTATCCGTGATTTCTCTGAACGAGAGGTGTTGATCATAGTAAATAGCAACACCTCCTCCTTCAAGATCCATTCGAGTACGATGAAGAAGAAACATGTTTGGAATGGAAATTTCCTCCTCAACTAATTGCTGATTGAACCAATTTTTCGTTACGGCTTTCAGGAGTGGTGAATATTTTTGACGAAGCTCGATTAGTTCGGGTAACTTATTTATCAAGCATTGTGCGTTGGTGTATAAACATTTGATGGTAGATCTTGATAAAAGTGTTGAATGAAGATTATTTGAGCAGGTAAGTTGAGTACGTGTCAAAGATGGTGGGACTCGTGTTAATGGGTATATTACATCATTGATATTACTGAAATGGTGCAGTGTAAGCTAGTTCTTTTTACTGACGACATTAAAATATGGAAGCAGATCCGATCTAATTAAGATTGTTCGATGCTAAAACAGGACTTGGATGCTCTTTATCACTGGTCGCTATTAAATCAAATGCCGTTCAACTTCTGCAAATGTAATATAATACAGCTTGGCCGTAATTACGACCACACATATCATTTAGGCCACGAAAACCTAACTTGGACCACTGCTGAAACGGATCTCAGGATTTGGATCACTAATAACCTGAAACCGAATATGCATTGTCAAAAAGTGCTTAATCGGGTATGTGGTATACTAGGAATCCTGAAGAGAATTTACTCCCAAAACAGTTCCCCGCCTTATAAATAATTACATTCATCCGACGATAGAGTATTTGATCCCCGCCTGGGAACCAAGGCTGCGCAAGGTGGATAGAATTTACCACCGAGCTACAAAGCTAGTTGATGGGATGCAGCACGTCCCATATCAAGAGCGGATGTCCATACTAGGTTTGCCTTATTTTAACAAAAGCGAATGAGGAGCGACGTTATTCTAGCTAACAGAATACTGCCAATTGAAAACCACCCGCTCCGAGATCTAATAAAAATAATTTTCCCTCGGAATACACGTAGTCACACAAGTTGCCTCGCACTACCACACTCATACCTGACTGTCGGCGCCATTTCTTCTCTGTGTGTATCTGCTTTCTATGAAATGCACTACCGCAAGACGTTGTGAAGGCAACAACATTTGATGTTTTTAAAGCAAAACTACATGCATATATCAAACAACACCCCATATTCGGCCCTGTTTATTAAATCAACATGAACCCAGACAAACATGCAACAATGTGTTTTTGATTACATTTTACTTCTGGAATAGTTGTCCTCTAATGGTACATGTTAAGCAATTGCTTTTTTCACCATAAAATCTTGATTCTTGATTCTTGAAAGTGGATGAATTTCATTGAACATTGCTTGTAATGACTGGAAAGTAAGAGCGCAAGTCATCTATTCCTCTGAATAAAAGCACTGTTTATAAAACGAGAGGAGATGTTTCTAACAGATCATAAGTCATCTGCATTCCAGCTTAGGAATATATCCGATGTTGTTTGAAGTTTGCTGTGAAGTTTGAACGAAACTATTATTGAAGGGACACGGTTTGTTAAAGGGTTCAAAATCACAACCCGACCTTTATTAATCGATAATCCTGTTTTCACAAGGTGGTTTGCTATCAAGTGAGACTATTTCTTTCAAGCAAACTAATCATTATTGAACTAGTGCGCCAAGCTTCGTCATACGATGGAGTATGCGGTAGTGGACTGGGCTCTTTAGCCGAAAAATAGATTACACTCTATGATGAAATATATCACAGAACAACAAAGTTTGTGATGGGTCTTCGCATTTTGCCGTAAGAGCGCGAATAATTTATAACCTATTCATCTCTTAAAATGAAAGCAGCGTTTCTACACGAGAAGTAGAATTTTCGACAGATTCCCACATGTATTGCATTCAAGCTACATATATATATATATATATATATATATATAGATATATATATTACGCAATTCAATTTCGCTTGTAGAGATATGTTGGACTCAATCATTTTTAGTGTCCCATGATTAATATTTTGGAAGTTTCTATTTTCCACATCTACGTGGAAATTATATGCATGTGCAAAATTTGTTGTCGCTGTTTTGACATGCTCTGGTCCGCTATCATTCAGAAGATCTTCTTTTTCTGAATTCAACAAGGCGTTTCTTTTGTGTGAGATCAAATTTACGGTCACCACCAATGTTTTACTTGTAAATTTGCATCCAATACATTGCGATACGTTCCCACGCGAACCTAACAAATTTCGTCTCTCAACTGTTATTCGATCGATACGCGCGTAGTTGTTTCGGTGCAAGCTATCTAAACACACATTCTACGATCAGACGACCTAGACCTCAACTGTTATCGGATGTCTGGACCTAAGAAAACTACGCCTGAATTGTGTCAAATTTGAAAAATGGGTAAGCGCCAAATCCAACGTAGTTAAATGTTTTGGCTGTTTGGGTAAAATACGTACTAAATGTGATAAAGCCCTAACGAAAGAAGTGATATCTTTTATTAACAACGTTGATTTACCCGGTGTTTGCTACGTATGTTGTGCATTTCGAAGTAAACAGCCCACGATACGACTACAAGACCTCCCCATGAGGCAAAGCTGGAAACTCGTATAAAGATTTTGGAAAATTACTATCGAAAACTTGAGGAAACATTTAAACCGCTTTTGGCAGATACACTTGCCAACACAATTCGACCCGAAATAATTGTTGCTCGAGACAAAAAGGAAGAGGAAATTACACCAATAACTGCTTCCTTAACTGTTGATAGCTCACCCGAAGGTAATAAAGATCGACCTACTGAACCTGTTTATCTAGGTTCTCAACTGATAAAATTGTGAACTTTTTGTCCACGACTCCCCGTCGTCTAGTTGCAAGATCGAAGCATCCCAAAAAAGGCAAGGTTACCGCTCATTCTACTAAGACAGATATCGCTCTCAGTGTAATCTGCACAAATATCCCGGAATCGACAGATTCATTTTTTTTTCAGCCAGAAAAACACATGAACTCAATGAATGGACTAAGCTCTGTACACACATGGGCTTGACAGCTTTGGTACCTACATCGATGACGCGCTTAACCCGACATAAAGACTCTCCTCACGTAGACCGGCCGCGCCTATTAAGGGTGACTGCGAAACAATTCTGAAATAGAAGAAGTCATCCTCAATGCGTATCTACTCAGTGCTTGTCCCGGTTTGACCTGCCGAGTACAAGCCGACATACCTTGGTATAAAAGGGAAGGTCAATCCACTTGTCGAGACCAAACTACTTCACGTAGTTTAATATTCCTCGGTGTCCCCAAAAATGTTGATGTAGTATCATCATCGGAATCAAAGCAACATGATTTGAAGCAATGGTTATGCATTGCCGATGCTATTGGATCTCGTGATTCCATTGTCGTAGATACTTTTAGAATACCTAGATCCTATAACTACACATGGCATTGGGCCCAGTCCTCCTCAGCCTGATTGCAATCTTGGCAGTCAAAATGTTACCCCAAAAAACGGAAAGGGTCCGGCTCATCACGAGTCGAACCTATAGCTACAGTACACGATGCGACATTGTGTAAGATAAATACGATCAAGTGCATATATACAAATGCTCATTGTTTAACTAACAAATTAGCTGAACTATGTGAGCTTTGTGATAGACTTTCACCCGATTTGGTTTCAGTTACATAGACTTGGTTCCAGCCCTGCATGACTTATGCTGAGCTTTTGATTCCGAAAATGTCACTACTTCGTCACGATCGCGAACGAAGATCTGGTGGTGGAGTCGCAATAACGTCACGACTCTTGTAAGAGAAGATCGCATGCAATTCCAATGGAACTTGCTTAAGAGAATGGAAAAGAATCCTAAGGTTCTCTACAAGATAGTAAATGAACGATCAAAGATCAAACCAGGTGTATTCTCTGTACTAACACCTCATGGATTGACCCACACTGCCCAAGATACCGCCGATGCTTTAGCAACGTTTTACTCATTTGTCTTCAATCCCAAGCGTTGTATACCATATCAAATTTTATCAAGTTCGCCACATTTCGAATTATTAGGTGAAATGACTATCAACGAATACACGGTTGGGCGGGAACTTTGTCGACTAAACGAAAAGAAGTCCCCTGGCGCAGACAAAATTACACCCGCCGTACTTCGCAGGTGTCGCGTTGCTTTGACTGCTCCTCTCACTCGCATATTCAATCTCAGCTTAAATGAAGGAAAAATACCACCGCAATGGAAAGAAGGGATGATAACTCCTATTTATAAAGGCGGTAGCCGTTCAGACACAGCAAACTATAGACCGGTAACGTTACTTCCAGTGATCTCCAAATTAATGGAACGCATTGTGACTGCGCGCATACGAGAACATTTTGAGAACCAAAATATTTTGACCGCAGCACAACACGGTTTTCGAAGAGGTCGTTGTTGTTTATCTAACCTTCTTACAACGTTCGAGGATTGGACCAAGGCACTAGACGAAGGTGAGGCTGTACATGCTTGCTACATCGATATTTCCAAAGCTTTCGATAGAGTCAACCATGACATCTTATTTAAAAAGCTCGAATCCTATGGAATAACGGGAATATTGCTGAATTGGATAAGGGACTATCTTACTGATAGACACGTACAAGTTCGCGTTGGCAGCACCTTATCTAGAAGAATAGACGTCACGAGTGGAGTTTCGCAAGTTTCCGTGCTTGGACCTCTTCTATTCTTGGTGTATATGAACGATATAGTGGAGGATATTGGATGCAACTAATACTATTTGCCGATGATATTAAAATATGGAAACGTGTAAGGTCTGTTAATGACTGTATGGCATTACAACGGGATCTGTGCACCTTATTTCGTTGGTCCCAGTCAAATGAGTTACCATTCAACCCTGCGAAATGTAAAATGCTGCAGCTTGGAAAATCTCTACACCACACGTATCAGCTTGGCACGCAAGATCTCGTCTGGACCACCGCAGAAAAAGATCTCGGTATATGGGTTTCGTTTAACCTTAAGCCTGGACATCATTGCCAGACGGTGTACAATGAAGCTTGCCGTATCTTGAGTCTTCTCAAAAGAATATTCCGGATTTTTACGCCCGAAACCCTACCCCGGGTAATTAACACGTATATACGTCCTGTTATGGAATATTTCATCCAAGCCTGGGCACCATGGCTGAGGAAGGACATCGAACTACTCGACAGGATTTATCATCGTGCTACAAAGTTGGTCCCCCGTTACAGAAATTTGCCTTTCACAGAGCGAATGTTAAAACTGAACCTATATGATTTTACCCAACGACGGATACGTAGTGACCTCCTGTTGACATTCAAAATCTCGCATACTTAAAACCATCCCCTTAAACACTTGCTAAATCCCAATGGCCTTACTCGAACACGAACACATTCAAAGGCTTTACGCATTCCGCATTCTCGATTGGATATTCGTCGTAATTTTTTCTCGGTAAGAATTTGTTTCACTTGGAACTATTTGCCTGAAGAAATCACACGATCAGAATCTGTTGAGGTTTTTGCTTCCAAACTCGATGAGTTTATGACGAACCATGCGGTATGTGACTGTCCCTATTAATTTTTGAGACATTTTTTTATTTATTTTTATATATTCCATATACCTTGTCATCCTATGGTTATTGTTAAGCTTAATGCTTTTTCTACCATAAAATTTTCTGA
>JACCGJ010012028.1:0-55575 GCA_013407085.1 Atriophallophorus winterbourni
ATCAATTAACCAGCACCTTCAATTGGCTACAACCTATGGACTAATAAAAACTCGATGGACAAGAATGCAACACATGAACTCCACCAACCAACGGGAGTCATGGCGAACGGACAGACGGATCTTATAAAACCAACGAATACCAATTTCAAGTCACTTTGAAAGAAGTTCTGCTAATGATGTCATCTAGCTTGATGACGAAACATCCAACCACAACTACACAAGCTCGGCGAACACCATCTGAACAACAGTTCAGCTCTAATTATAGTTTAAATGAATCTAAAATTGTTGCTTGAATCCACATTTTAATTTTATTATCCTACAAAACTTTTCAGATTTATTAGTTTGGAATTACCTCTCTTAATATTATCAGTAGATAAATAGTACATATCCAGATTGTATTTCACCACAGCAAACATATTCATCAGCCATTTTGATTGTGTTCATATAAATAATATACTAATAATGGATCAAATGTAGCTATTTCGTTTTGCTAACGATTAAAGACATATTGATTTCGCTTGTAGCAGATATTTTTCAATGCCAGGTAAGCTTGTATATTTCCGAATTCACCCTCTCATCCGTAATCACAAATTAAAGAGCGCAAATTTCTGTTGTGAAAACCTTTGATGTTTTTTCCAAATTAATTTCATATGTGATTAAAAATCGTGAAAGGATGTCTGCTTTTTTATTGACTGAAAAATTATTTTGATAATTATCATGAGAGATCCTAGCCGATGAAAATTACGGAAGGCATTTAAATTATCAATTTTTGTTCCATGTGTTGATAAAATCATCAAAAGTAAAAATATATATATTTATAAATGAGATTAATATATGCAGTTTCCGCTTTGTATACATCGAACCAAAAGCTTAAACGTTAATAACACTTATCAACAACATTACATGCTGAAATATCGAAATATCGTACTTTCGAAGCGATGCACATTAGTTTAGTGAGAAGTTGTTGTTGATTAAAGTTAGCCTGACCAACCTCTCAAATATCATTGCACGATTTGTAATGAGAATGCATGCCTATGGATTTTACTACGTCAAATGTGTGTGCTTATGGGGATCAAACAAGTTGTTCGTACCAGCTTCATTCAACCCGGGGTCAAAAGCTAAACGGATTTAACCTTCATTCATTGTCTCAAAGCAAGCGGATCCTGAGCGTAAGGTCCAAACCTAATGAGTGTAGACAGCACCATACCCCGATCGTGGGGTGTGTACGTGATGCAAATGTATATAAATTGGCATTTTGTTCATGATCACGGTTTTAAACCATATATACTATCTATGTGTTCACAGGTGATTGAACAGGTTGTTCAAACCAACCTTTCCAATAGTAGCATACAAACGCAAATTAGTTGCACTGTTTCAATGCATGCGCTGAAACCGATTTGATGATTGCAATCATCACAAAACCGGTGTATGAAGTGCTTCTCCCTAGTAACGTTACCAAAAATAATGAATGTCTACCTTTGCCCTACGATAGAGTATGCGATAGAGGTCTGGGCTCCTTGGCTGCGAAAAGATATTGCTCTCTTCGATAAAATCTATCATAGAGCATCAAAATTAGTGATCGGTTTTCGCAATGTTCCGTACACCGAAATATTGCGACACCTGGATCTATGCGACTTTACCCAAAGTAGGATACGCCGCGACATTATTTTGACCTTTAGAATTGTGGCTACTAAAGGACATCAGCTAAAACACTTACTTGATTTGTGTGACGTAAAAGTGACACGCGGACCTACCTTATCTCTTTACGTTCCAACTTCCCGTATTGATTGTCAGCGCCATTTTTTCGCCAATATATATATATTTCTTTGCAATTCCCTACCCAGAAATGTGGTTCACTCCCCTTGCCTGGTGATCTTTAAAGCGAAATTGGATTTGCACTTGCAAACGAACATCATTCGTGAGTCTTACATTTGATATTCTCTATTGTTTTTATACTATTGTATTTTTCATGTTTTTATTCATACAGTTATCCTGTGGTGTAGTAAAGTATTAACGTTTTAACCATAAATCCTTGAATCCTAAATGATTGCTAATTCTGCTATATTGGGTAAATTGTGTCGCAGGTCACCATCAAATCTAGGTGTTGAAACAAGTATTTTAATCGAAAATGTTTTTACTGAAAAGCAGAAAATCGAACACATCTCGGAATTTTGTCTTATTTGCCTATTGTTTCAAGATATCAATGCCGAGGAGCAGACAAATTTTTTGTTTATTTTGCTGATATAATCCTTCAAAATTCACGATGTACTATTCAATATGTTTCCAAAAACATTATTTCGAATGACAACCATTTCGTATACTTATTATTTGGCTAATACTGCAATTTTTATACCAAACAGACATCAAATAAAAAACAAAACAAATTATATTGCATTGTGATGCAATGACAAAATCGAGCTTCAAGTTCACTCTGTATAAGCTTCGTGAGATAGCTTACGATAGCCCAACGATGCTGTTGACTTTTATCGGCCAGTGACATCCGTAGGGGTTTCAGCGTGGGCACAACGTTCTAGGTAATTCCACCAATTTCAGTGGAGCAAAATGGTGATGGACGGAATGATGTCTACGATCATTTTTAATATAATCTTACAAAACATACAAATGTGTCTTTCACGAATTTTTTAATCTCAACATCAAAAGCTGAATTATCTTGACAGTAAATCGAAATTCGGCGTGCAATTTAACCATGCAGATTTATCGACGTTAGATATTTTCCTCCGTTTTTTCACACCCAGAACATTTACATTTGAACAAATTACGAGGCAAAATGTTGCCAACAACTTCGAGCCATGTTTTTGTTCTATTTATAAACGTCCTGAAAGAATGTGTTGCTTGTTTTCACGGCGATCAATATATTCTAATATGAGCTATCAGTGAAACAGCGGGTAGGCGCAAAGAACTGTAAAGTTATTGTTACTTCCGTGCCGGGTCACCAATCCATTAGAAGCGTTTTGAATGGAGAAAACTACACATGAATGAGATGTGCATTTTCATTTGTTGTGACTGCTTGTCAGCCGCTGAAATTCCCGTCTATTGACAGCTGTCAACATTTACCAACTGCATCACAAGTGTGTCTGTGTCATCGTTAGTAACATTCGGAGTCATGAACGTCAAAGTTACTTACCAATTGTTCTCATTGTGTTCGGCGTTATTGTTGTTAACTTTCGTAAACTTGACTTGAGTTGAACAAAGTTATACTTGAATGCTACTGTTAAATTGTGTTTTTACGAGAAAGTACCATGTTCAAATACAAATCAAAAAGTGATTACTAGCCAAGCACTTGAGGCGTTCATAAACGACCAATTAATTGATTGCCTATTTGGTTCTTACTTACAACTGCTCATCTCCCCATACTTACACGACACAAACATCATGTTCAGTAAACATTGAAACAGCGGAAAAGTAGTAAATAAAGGTTACTTCAAGGCGACTGTTAATCAGACTGGCACAACCAACCTTTAAATGACCCATCCATATAGTGGATCTAATTCATCCGATCAAATCAACGAAATAAAAGAGGTGAACAAAGTTTGCTTGAATGACACTTTTATATATGGTTCTTATATTGATATTCAAAAATTGAATCACAACGTGATACATGGCAAGGCGTTTATAAAAGACCAATTTATTCTGGTGCTTATACAGAATGGATGTCATGTGTACAATTAACGCGTTTGCCTAATAGGCAAGATCCGTGGGTTAAGCAATTAGCACTGTACAAACAACGTAATGGTTTATGTAAAGTGTTGCTCACATCCCCCGCACTTACACACCGCTACCTGTTTCTGGCTTTTTTCGTCATAAGGTTAGAATATAGTGAGACATCTAGCAGTAGGAAATTGGTAAACAAAGTCATACTTGAATCGCGCTGATACTTATATGTCGTACAACGAACTGGGATGTTCAACACGGAATCACAAAGTAATTCCTGGTCAAGCACCGAGGCGCTTATAGATGACCAAAGTAATATGCTGCTCACATCCCCCACACTCACACACCACTACCGGTTTCTGTATTTTTCTCGTCATCAGGTGGAGACAGTAAGATTAGTTTCATTTAGCCTTGAGACGGTGGAAAAGTGGTTAAAATAGATATACCCGAATGCCATTGTTACTTAGGGTTTGTACAAAGAACCGGGGTGTTCAAACACGGAATCACATAGTGATTCGTGGTCATGCACTCAAAGCGCCCATGGATGACCAATATAAAGTGTAAATGTAACAAAGATATTTAGAACAGAATTTGAGATTTGGTCTCAAGTGACGTGATGCAGTTCTGCTCCTTTCTACAATACCACCAGCTTAGCTTTCTAATGTCTGTAGAAAATAGTTAAATATATGATTCAAATGTGCATAAAAATACCGTTGCTTCTCTACAACATTTTTGAAGGGGTACCACTTAGGCATGATATAAACGTTATAAATTAAATATAAAATTTTAGAATTACCACTAGGATGCTGTATCTCTAACAAAATTAACAATAACTCCTCAAACCACAGCCTAATATTCAGGTTTATCTAACCCATTCAAAGACTTGTAGATTGATGTTGGACATCGCGTGAAATATCCCTATTCATTTTACGTCGTAGCGTGGAAGTGCGAAGTGCATTAGCGATGAATACTAATCATGAGCTTTCGAATGATAGGCAAAACTTCACCCTCCGACCCAACACAAGAGCAAGAAGCGCCGAAAATACGGACGACGACAATTGCGAACTCGTATCAAGGCTCACTGAACCTGATCTTAATGTCTCCACCTTACGATGGCAAACAGCCTGAAACCGGTAATGGTGTGTAAGGGATGGGGATGTGAGCACCACAATACATTCGTATCATTTCGGTTTTCGAAAGGAGCACATTAGAAGTGTTCGATCGACAACATCTTCACAAGTATGAGAAGATTGAGAACGTTAGCCGCAATGGAAAGATATGCAATTTGTTAAGCTCGGAAAACGAGCCTAGAGTTTTATGGGCCTAAGTGTATCGGTTGGCACAACAGTGATTGAGAAATCGAATCGAGGTGACATCCCGGACAGGTATGTCTCACTATAAGTGCTATGATAGTTTGATTTGCCTATATAAGATAGGAGTTTGTTTCGTTATTTGTCTTGTGCGGAATATACTCATCTGTCTAATAGTCTATTCTCTTATACTCTGGTATTCGTGTATGAACGCGATTAGCATGGAACAGGTTGAATTCAAGATTGAAGCGAGACACATTCGATGTGCGTGTGTACAACACAGGGGGAGGGTAACGTGGTTATTGTTGGAAAAGTGGTTATTGGCTATATGTTCGCCACCTGCCGATTGTTGACCTGAAATGACCTGACGCAATCATCTCCAACTACACTAACCCATCCGCTACACTCGTCGCATGACGACCGACGATTTCGTTGCAAATAATTGTGATCGGTAACAGAGAAATTGGATGACGACCATTGCGTTTTTGGAAGCGGTGGGCATTTTGATGGGCAACCGTATCACATAAGATTGCGTGACATATGAGTAAAATTAAATCAAAAACAGAAAATAAACCGGCAAAAACTCACCCAAAATTGCTTTACAAAAGCTCCATTGAGGGAAGGCTATGAGAGGGCCATGTCTTGTGTCGTTGGTTGATGTATCAATCACGTTCGGCATTCCAGTGTTTTGGTGACATTTGCAACCGTATGTGACGCTGAGTAGAAGGGAATATCGGGTTAATTTAAGTCAGTTACATTAATGATTTTCATTTTATGTGTTGCTCTTTATAAGCATTCGGTAAATAATGCGTCATTGCTCCCAAGATTTTTCACATTACTGATAGAGCACGCTTTTACGATGATAACAAATGGTATTTTGCAACAGACGCAAAAATCCTATCTTTACGCGAACTGAATGCCGATGATGGGCCGAGTGTTGCCGTTTGCTATGAACGAAACCGAAAATTTTCCTTCCGAATCCGACGGTTTAGTAATTTGAAACCAGCAGAACATAAACTCATTATACGCTTGTGATGTACATACATTGACCGAAGGAGGCTGTAAGTATTCTAATATGACGGTAAATTTCGAAAGCAAGTTGTACGCACGACTCTTAGCTCAGTTACTTACAGCTTGGTCTTGAAAATAGGTGTGAACTACACGATCCACATACGGAATAAATTTATGTTCAACATCGCATCTGAGTTTGCTCGAATTAGCAAATATTATATATGCAGAAAACGAATGGAACTTGTTCGATGTCACTATTTTGCCCATAGCGTTAGCTATTATACATGAGAAACAAACACAGCGTAGAAAATATCGACTTCTCATCAGCGGCGAGCGCTACTCACATCGCAACGTTTTCACTGTCCTTGAAAGATCTCACTTCCTCTAGCATACTTGGTTGTGCTTCATCGCTCCAATTAGCGCGATAACATATTCCGTTTGCTTGGCGGCATTGCTGGCAGAATGCAATGTCGAAGCTTTCTTCAATTGCATCTGAAATCAAGTAATTATAATACATTAGTTTCAATTATTCAAGATCTCAATATTCTAAATTTCTTGAAATAGAATACGATCAGTTTTACAAATAGTGTATTTATGTGCTCGACATTTCGAGAACACTATCTACTCTAGCATCCTAAATATGCGAACAAGTCAAAATTCAGTAGTCCTGTACAATTAGTTTTTGTGCATTCAAAATTTGATTCGATTCGATTAAATATTGACTCATCAGCTAAGCGGTTTGATAGAAATCAGGTGTGCAATGTCAAACTGTTCGAATGTATTTACTTGGCGGCATGTGACAGAGCGAGTGATCCTCAGGCTTTTGCATTGTAAAAATGTGATTAGATCGCCAAGACTCTTACACTGTTTGGATCCATGTGATTCACAATTTTCAGCCGCTGATCGCATCATAAGCTTATTAGCAACTTCAAAGTTGTTCCTGTGTTAACCATTGGGCTCGTGCTAAGATAACATACATTAAAGTGTTTTTTCTCGCAGTGATGATTAACTTTCAGAGTATCGAGTCCGTTAATCTAATGATACGTACGTTTCAAGGTCGGTCAAAATAGTTCAGTATTTAACAAATAAAATTGTAACCGGTCGGTACAAAATAATCGGACAAACTAAATCGAAAAGAATAATTGGTTAGTTATCCCCTGAAGATCAATCTGCAAGATGCATTATCTTTTGGTTTTATGTGTGCCTTTAAAATTAGGAAAAGGAGCTAAACACGAAGCCACCAAATTCGTAAAATAAATATTGGCATAAGAGACGTTTATAACGTTTCTTGAGTTAATTATCGGAGAAACAGTGACAGCCTGATCGATGATGGGGAACGCCATTTATATTTAAAATACCTTCCTGATCCAAACTGAGTGACATATATGAGTTAATATACCTTCAGGGTGCCCAGGCCTTGCCGATATTGAAAAGAAAAATATTAATAGCAGTGAGAATCTGGCGTGTATTCGCATGCGGATAACTACCGCTGAGCACGGTGCTAACTGCACAGCACAGAAGTGCTGTACGTTTGCCCAACCGTGCGAGGATTGCACATCTGTGCAGCCGGGAACGCCATCTGCCTTGAGAACACTAACCACAATATCCTTTAATATGCTATCGGATATGAATGGAGGATATTCTAATTTGCAACGTTTTTCAAAGCATATATAACGAATTTTAATGAGAAAAACATTTCCTTCTGAACTTAAAATACACGGAAAGAATAATGCAACACGCTGTATATTAAAAATATTTGAAAATGTAGCAATTAGAAATAATAATAAAGCTGTGCTGCGCTCCTGTCCTAGATTCTCTATTAACCATCACAATGGAATAAAATATTGTTTCATTCATAGAGATTATCTTCGCAAACAATAGGTTTTACATTATTAGGATCAGATATCCATTCTACTGCTCCGATATATAATGATGATGACCGTAAGACTTAGTAAGTAGGTTCATGAGCATGACCAAGTTGTATTATAGAAAGTTTATATTACCATTTATACAAACCATCTGTTATGTATCCTTCACTCATTATGGATGTTACGTAACTAACAGGAAAGGTTAACATCAGCATAATCAAGTTTTCGAATTCATTTCAATACATCAATCCGAAACTCTACGAGGATTTCTATTGGATCACATTGAAACAATGTTCATAGATGGTAAATTGTTCCTTGGTTTTATTCGTGATGACTGTTAACTTACAACAGCCATGCATTTGTTCCACGTAGACAGTGCCCCCGGGACAAGCACATAAACCTGCACCTGGATGACAAACGCTCTGGAAAACGTGCACACAATCGTCGTCCACTTGACATGGAAGGTTCGTCAAGACTGTAAAACAAAGGTTCACATTTAAAACAGGGTCAAACAATCTTAACTCAAAGTTCAATTTTTTTTCATATTTTTTCACTATTCGAAACCTTTCTTGCTCAAGTTTCAAAGGTCCATTGCTAAAGAGTTATATATGTATTGCGAGTGTTATGGCATCAACAAGCTAAGACATAAATAGTCAAATCATTAAGTTTGCTCGTAATCGGAAAACTGAATTGGTGTTGAAGAAATTTCGGTATAAATAACGTTCGACTTTCGGTTTAAATTACCCCGCAGTTGCTCACGTTGCAAAATGTGCATAACCTCACCATACTAAGTGTTTAATAACGTTTAATTCGTCTCTGCATTTCTATCACAGACTAGATTCGTGGTTTTCGCAATCAGCAGGTATTGGCACTACGATCAGGATCCGCATGCGTTTGAAACTGAAGGAATGGTAAGCATGCTGCATTTGTAAACAACTGTTGAATAAGGTTTGCACGACCAACTTGTGCTCATTCACAAATGGATCGGGGTTAAACACGGGCTAGAATAATTCATATTTGCATGAATTTAAACCAAGCACACGTCACGACCATGTTTATGCTATTTGCATCAATCAAACGATCAGAATACTCATATCTTCATCAAAACAGTGAAGTGATCGTAAATAAAGTTTAAAAAATATTTACATTAGCCTGACCTCTTTCAAGTGAGGGAACTCTTAGCAACTCTAAAATTGGTTCTATAGAAATCGGAGTATATCACTTTTACTGGTGTCTCGAGCCTCGCTCTCGACAAAATTTTCCTTCAAACAGTTTTGGACATTTGCAAATCTTTATCATCAAAAGCAAGCGGTGTACTTTTCATTGTTCTCGATACATTATCAACATCAATAATTATCCATAATAAGGTTTGGTTTTACAAAATCACACGAAGAGAGTATTAATTAACAAATAATGTTAACTTTGATTTCCAAAATAGTAATCTTTGCAAATTTGAACATTCAACCAGGAAAATGGCCAATGAAATATTTCCAATTTAAAAAATGTAGATTTATCTAGCCGTTTACAAACATACGCGATTAGCCCAAAGTAATATTCAGCCCGAATATTACGTTATCGAATTTACAAAAAATTTGTATCTTTTAAGTATAACAGAAAATGTGCTTCCAATTTTTTTTTAAATTTCTAATGCATGAATAGAGATTATGCGTAGTTTGGTTGCTTTTATTTATCTCAGATAAATACATCACGTGGGGAATCATAGAGCAACAGTAAAATAAACAAGCCTTAAAATGTACGAATGACATGTTCTCATGGAGACTTATTTTGTAAAATCCATGTAATTATTAATTCCAGATTCATCGTTATAATTTTATGGATGCAAAACTATTGATTTCAAAACAAATTCGAACTAAATACAAATAATTACATACATATAGACCGTGCGATTCATAAGTCTAATATACAATAATTTAAATAAAATAACAACATCTAACAACAATGTATACTCTTTTAAACACATTTATTTTAGTTGGTCTTACTGTTTGCGTGTTTTGTTGTGGATTATTATTTTTATTGTTTTATTTTAATTTTAGACATTGTGACTTGAGAATCACACAGTATATAGAGGCATAGGAGAGAGAAAAGTAAACATTTAATGTTCTTTGTCCTAGTGACAAAATCTTCTAATAAGACAGCGCCAGATATGCTGGCTGGGTCATGCGAACATAATGCAGAACGTTCAAAACCAAAATATCTACTCTATGGTGAGTTGGAATCAGAAAGTCGACATTTGGGTACAAAGAAATCTGAAACCTGACGCCATTGTCCATATGAGTAAGGGAGAACAAACTCTTGACCGCTCACTTTGAAGGCACTGAGTTAAACGTCGTCTGCAGCCTGGTGATGAGCGGATATAGCTCTTGGCTGCTGAACGCAGATCACGCCGCCGCGTGCAGCTGAAGCCGATCAATCGAGTACACTTGATCGCCTTGAGCGCTGCGGGAGATATTGTCACTCCCAAATTGGACTGTGTAGTCAATATCAATGCTGCAGAGCATGAACCCATCATGTGCTTGTGATTTACATCCATGGTCGATATGGATCAAAGGAGGCCAAAATAGTGATAAACTAACTCTATATTTTGGTAACCACCTCCTTTGACATGATCACCATAGCAGAGGAAATGAAGGTCGATATTATCCTCTCATATTTCTGTACATGCTAGTTAATATTATGTTCTTCACTAAGAGAATAATTCTTAAGTCATCGTCAAATTTTGTTGTGAAATTTGATTTACTTTAGGAATTAAAATTCACTTGTCAGGTGGGAGTTTTGTTTGCAATTACTAATTATACGCAGTGATTGCCAATCATGTAATGAAAGTGGACTTGGTATATCGTATTTATCAATCCCTTAATTAAACACCTGATAGATTTTCCGATTAGTTGATTCCATATATATCCACAATTTTTATTGTATTGAATAAATACGTGAAGTATTAAATTGATACGTGGATTGATTAAGCACAAAATATGCAAAATTTGCTGGCGTTTTTCGGTGAAATTATTTTCAAAGCTACAGGTTTTGCGTTTTACAAAAAAGTCACACTTACACATTGTTAATAAAGATTGAATTCTGAGATAAACAATTATTCATGAAAAGTTAACTAAACTTCAAAGATAGAGTGTGCGGTAATGGCATTTACAAAAGAGGCCATACCGAGATAGTGCTTTTGGAAACGCGGGATGAGCAAAGAGTGTGGAAGCTATTACGTCAAGATCATTCCAGGTTGACGAGCGGGAGCTGTGCTCTTAAGAAAACATTAATGTTATCGGTCCAATACTAACCACCTTACCCGCGCGTGTTTCAGAGTCACTTCAAGATTGCCTCCCGATTCATTAATAAGGTTGAACTGTCCATGAGTAACACAACAAATGAGAAAGCCAAATTGGTCAAAGGCTTTTTTTACGCACGAGACAAGGAAAAAAACCAAACGTCTACCTTATAAAGGCAAAACAAGTAACCATAAAAGCTGTCCTGAATCGTGTCCTGAAATGTCAATCGTTTTCCTGCCGACAGGTACGCTTCAAGCCATCGAACCGTAGCGCTCGATTCACAGACCTCGATGAATTGTATATCGACCGATAGCGGCTTACGTTGACAATCTCCTGATAATTTGAGGACATTTTCTCTTGAAATATTCTCATGCGATCCTCTCAATGTCTAAATTAATAAGAATTAGCGATTGTCAATGTCGGGCTTTCGGTTGCTTGCTGCAGGATGGTGCTGTTCTGCATATAATCCAAAAGTTCGTGATTAGCGCTCATCACTAATACCCTTCGCTCCTCCACAATATTTACCTTTATTTAATAAGAACTTCAAGCGAAATCGATTTTTTGTGATTCATTCTTATAAATGACAAAACAGATTTATATTATGGAATAAAACTGATTATTATATAGAATATTCTTTCAATATTTTAAATTTTATTGCAGCTTGTAACACAACTGCCGATATTACATTTGTTGTATTTTCAACTTTACCGAGTAACTGAATTTTTTGGAAAAATAAGCTAATTTAATCTGTCTATTTGATTTTCTATCGATCCCCCGATCTCTGTTGATTACTGAGCAAAACTCACAGACATTTAATCAATATGATTTAAGACAACTAATTTGTTTGGAGAAATTGAACTAGTTCAGAGTCTACATGTTGAGAATGATTGTTTCGAAATTTTCCATTTCGTGCGTGCAAATTTACGCCAGATTAGGATCGTTGATTGGAATTTCAATTAACAGAAACCAGAAATTTTTATTACAAACCTCACGGAATTGCTTCGAGAAAAACATTAATTAGAATTAACTCCTTGTTTAGATTCAATAAAATATTTTCATACCATGTGACACAATTTATATTGACCTTGACCGAATAAAGAATCGTTAATTGATTCTTGGAACCGGGATCAAGAGGCCTAAAAATACCGATATATCGTGGTGCTGTCAAAAATGATTGTGGAGTGTAAGCAATGGGTTTTGAAGACAACAATGCATTATTTTAAGCGCCATAATTGCTTAACCAAAAATTAATCTCTGATTCTGAATTCGACCATCAAGATTTGTTGTACGAACGCTAATTAACAGTGTCGCCCAAGTATAGAATTTTTTCAAGTACTCATGAACCTAAACTTCACTGTCTCCACCTCATGACGGCAAACTGCCAGAAGCCAGTGGCGGTGTCTAAGGGACGGGGATTTGTACACCACAATATATAGATCAATTATAACCATCTTGACAACTTGACCAAGAATCACTTTGTGCTTCTTTATTTGAACATCGTGATTCTTTATGAGAAACGTTTAATTTCCAATATACCAGTGTATCAAGCCTCACTGAACCTGATCGTACTGTCTCCACCTGATGAAGGCAAACAGCCAGAAACCGGTTGAGGTGTGCAAGGGCTAAGGATGTGAGCAATTCAATAATTTGACCTTTACCGAGATTAGTATATCGTTAAAATGATCTTTTTAAATCGTGTTAGTTACAGGTGTAGTAATTAATTAAGTTTCCTGTTCTGATTATCAACGTTGGTCAAATGAATCTCGTTACCGCATGAGGTCGATAATCGATCTGGTTTCAAAAATATTTTAATTGCAATCACTAATCGATCGGACTCAAACATCCTCCAACACATTAAACTTATTCATTTTTAAATAATAAGAATCGATCGTTATATTATCAATACTATACCGAAATTTTCTGACATCAAGGAAATCATTACTAGTGTCATATTTAGTTTCATGAACACAATATATCGTAGGAAAAATGTTAAATCAGGACAATCTCGAATGTGGACGCGCTTCTTCGAATAAGCTGGCACGTCTCACAATTACGAGCGGATTGTGTTTTGAGTTCTGAGTTGGTAATTAAAACATGAGGATTGCAAATTTCAATTTTTGAACAATGGTGTAACTAAATGTTTATAAAATGATGGAGGGATGAGTAACTTTTTACAATGAATCGATATTGTATCTTCATAATTTCTCATATCATTCAAATATCTATTTACCCGGAGATAGAAAGTGGATAAACTTGTTTACAGTGGAATTCGAGGATGCTATTGTGGGACGGTCTATTACAATGTTTTGGATTATTTCATGAGCATCCTTTTAAGTATGTAAGTAAGTATGTTTTTCTATTTTAATATAAACATTAGAAAATCTAAAGTATTCCTTCTTGGCAGTGTCGTCTGAAAATTGGACTAATAAGTTTGATCAATATATCGATTTAATATGTCGTTAATATTCAGCGATATTTTAAAAACATACTTAGCCTATCGCTTATATTTTATTAAAATCAATTTATGTTTTTAATTATTGGAAATTAGAAATACAGTGGAACCCGGATACAACGAATCGCTGGGAAGAGAGTAAAATGTTTGTTAAAAGCGGAGTTTGTTGTAAGTAAAACGCATTGTCAGACATATGATTTTGGCGCTGTTTTTCTGTACACGTGTAAACAATAAAGTAGTGAAGAATGTCTTACCTTTGTGTCTTTCTGCATGCGTGTAATCCATTTGATGATTAGATGATGCCATAGCACACAGATGACAACATTAAATCCAAGTTCATGTTATTAATAGTAAATTTATTATAAAACGAAGTAGTAAAATCATCTTGCACGCACACTGACAGTCCAATCTCACGTTTTCTGAAGTAGCTGGCGATTCTCTTTTGTTTAAGTTTTGACTTTGCCACTGCCTCGATCTCTCTCTCCACAATTTCGAGTTCTCTTTCGACGTCTCTTCCTTCTATCTTGAAAATCTCCTGCAGAGATCAAGAGCACTTCTGGCATCTTTCACAGACGGAGCTACCAGTCACAGACAATTCACGTGATTTTCTTGTGCGTGTGTGCGAGTCAGTTAGCACACTGTATGCCAGGCTGCCTGTATCTCGCCAAGCTGTGTCAGTTCTATTCTTAACGCAGTGCAGGTCACTCTTGACGGAGCGTTGTGGGTTAAAGGCAAGACAAAGCGAGTTCGTTGTATGCATGTACTTTATTGAACAAACATAGCTGTCGGGAACGTGTACAGCGTTCGTAATAGGCGAGATTCGTAACGAACAGATTCGTTATACGAATGTTTTAAATAGGTTTACAAAGAAGGAATTTATTTGGGAAATCATGGTGTGTTCGTTCAAACCGGGAATTCGTTGTAAGCGAGTTCGTTGTAGGTGGGTTCCACTGTATATATAGTGGAATTAAAAATTTGCACATTTATTTTAATTTATAAAAATCGAGACACCAAAAATATCTGGTACAGATCTAGGCACTTTGACCGCAAGAAGATGTTGACCATTTTGATAAAATTTATCACAGCGTGACAATGTTATTGACAGGTGTTTGCAATGTTCCGTACACTATATTTTTGTGACGTCTGAGTCAAAGCGACTTTACTCAAATAAGGATACGACTGTCGAAGATATTCGTATGCTGTACGTGTAAGCTTCACATGGAACACTCTCCCCTCCATTGTTACACACTCAGCCAACCTGGATATTTTTAAAGCTTATTTGGACAAATACTTAAGAGAAAATCCCAATTTTGATACGATTTACACTACATGAGTTTCCCTGTTCTTCTTCTTTTTATTGTATATAACTCATAACTCCATCCTATGGTTATTGTTAAGCTTAATGCTTTTTAGACCATTACAACTTTGAATCACTTTGAATCACAATGTCATTCTTATCTATAGAATTATGTCTACAGAAAGATACCCATCAATCGTGTGATGAGAAAGTGACACGTTTTCTTAACTTATTCTTTTATATCCCAAATTTGCCGTATTGATTTTCGGGGTTGTTTTTTCTCATTTTTTCTACATCAGCATGAGTTGGAATATTTATTGGCAATATCTAAATCTAAACTGTGTTTACCTATGCAAACGAACATTATACTTGAGCTGTAAATTTGATATAATCTGCTCGTTACACGGTATTATTTTTCTTATTTTTATTCATGCGGTCATCCTGTGGTGTTGTGCAGCGTTCAAGATTTGACCATAAATCCTTGGATCAAAAATAATTTTGAAGTAATAGACATTACTTTACAAGATTTCTACAGATTAACTGGAGGATGCAAACAATACGGTAGATGGAAAAGGCATTCGAGGTGGTTGGTTTCCTGCAATATTTAAGGGCTATTCTAATTTCACAAATTGCTAAAGACAACATTCAAGATAGGTCGCTCATCAAAAAAGAAGTATAAATTATTTTATGAAAGAATCTATATTAATTTGATTATTTAACCACGTTTTAATAAGTCAGCATTCTTGAAATTCAAAGGTATATCAACAAGTGGAAACTTACTACTTCAAAGAGCGGCTATAAATAAGTTCCGGAAGACTGTTAAACGAAGTGCAAATGACTATTGGACTAAAATTAGTTTCTGTATCCAAAGCGCAGCGGATACTGGAAACTTCCACGGCATATTTAATGTGATCAAGAGAGAAATTGGCCTAAACTAACTTAAAACGGCTCCCATTAAGTCTGTATCTGGTAACCCGATTGCCCAGAAAACTTAGCAGATTAAAAAAATGTGTAAGGCAATTCTTCTCTCTGTACTATGGGGGGAGTACCGCTTTACTGCATGTACTTGATCATTTTAACCGTTTGGCAACCATCAATAGGGCAATCTAACACATTGCGAATGAAAAAGCCCTAATGACGACGAATCTCACCTCAGCTCAACAAATTCTGTAGAACAGCATTATTATAGCCTCTTCACCAAGTTATACTTCGGTGCTGGCAGAAGGAGTGTGCCCCACAATAGATGCGAGACACAAAGTTCATCATCCTATTTAAAATAGGGATGATAGAGGCAACAACAAAGATTACAGAGGAATCTCCCTTTTGAATTTTATGGGCAAATTGTTTGCTAAATTTTCACATATACGACTACAAGTTTTAGCTGATAGAGTCTACTCCGAATCTCAAAGTGACTTCCGCAACTCATGATCAAGCGTTGACATGATCTTCTCCCTGAGACAGCTTCAAGAAAATTGTTTGAAACGGCGTACGCCACTATACTCTGTTTTTATTGATTTACCGATGGTACACGACTACGTAAACGGGAATGGTGCTTTTGAAAATTTTGATCGGATAGCTTGCCTCCAAGACTGCTCAAACTCGTTATTCCCTTCCAATCTGGCATTAAGGGCTAACTCCATTTTAACGGTTTCAGTTCAGAAGCCTTTGGAATTCGCCGAGGTGTCAAACAAATGTGTGATCTTGCGGGATGTGCTAATCCATGACCCGGTGTTTGTCAACGATGAGGCCATTATTGCTTAGTCCCAAGAAAACATTTAGTCGCTAATGCTTCGTCAGCATTCTAAGATTTTAAGCTAACAAACAGCACAAGGGAGACTATTGTACTTGCTAAATGATTGTAACGCCTCGATTCATCACTTATGAAAACTGCCAGCTTGGATCTGTGCATAATTTCTCATATGTTGCTTCAACCATTGAGGATTACTTCTTGCTGGACACAGAGATTGATAAGCGGATTAATAGAGAAGCTAGTGTTTAGTCATAATTGAACTCTCGTTTCTGGGGCAAACGCAAGCTGACTGTAAGGACATAGATGCTGGTACACAGTACGTGCGTACTAAATGCTCCACTGTACTGCAGTGAAACCTGGACCTTCCAAGCAGGACATGAACAGAAGCAAGATCCTTTTTCATCTACAAAGCACCCGTCGTATCTCAAACATATCGTGGATAGAAGTGCTTTTCATACCTGGCCTACGGTGGCTTGGTCACGTCTAATGAAAGGAAAACTTTCGTATTCCAAAATTTATACGCTATGGTGAGTTGCAATCAGTAAGTCGACCGTTGGACAGACAGCACTTGCGGTAACAAGAAGTTTGCAAAAGAGATACGAAAGCTCTTGTGATTGACACCAGGAGATGAGAAGACCTTGCTTTTGATTGCTCTATTCGGAGGCATTGTGTAAAGTGACGTCTTCAGTCTGGAGAGGAGCAGATACAACTAATGACTGCTAAACGCAGATCACTCCTGTCTACCGTGTACGGCCAATCACTGCGAGCCCGGCAAGGTGAACGTTCTTCATGAATCGAACTGTTTAGTCTTTGGAACAGTTGTGGAGCATGATATAAATCGTGCGCCTGTGATATACATTAATGGTCTACATCTACCGAAAACGGCCAATTAAAACAGAAGTTGTTTAGAGAGTACACACTTTCTGATAATAAAAAATCTAACATCGTGAACAATACATTTTGGCCTGGATACAGGATAACTTGATTGGCCAAGTCATCAGGGTTAGAATTCATGGTGCATTATCCAACCAAGTAAGAAGTGGTGTACCACATGGCTCAGTCTTGGAGCCAATACTCTTTCTGGTGTACGCGAAACATACCTGAAATCATACACAGTAAAGTCATCTTTATTAGCGAATTGCATCAAAGTTTGGACTAGCGTGCGCACCATAAAAGATTGCCAACTTCTACAAATGTATCTTGAAACACTTCCTACGTAGTCTTTACGAAACTGTCTACCATTCAACATCCAAAAATGTACAATGTTAGACGTAGGTAAATTATTCGATTTCACAATCTCTCTGGGATTTTTGCAATTTGTTTTGGTTACTGAAAAAAAACACCTGGGTGCGTGGATCGAAAGTAACTTGAGAAACTTACGGCAGTGTTTTGTGGTATATAAAACGTCCTGCCAAAGCTGAGCACTGCACAGAATGGTATTCAGTCTTTTTACATGACAGGTATCCCACGGATAATTAAAACCTGTATCCGGCCAAAAATGGAGTACGATGTTTAAGCATGGTTTCCTTGGTTACAAGAGAACATGGCTTTTGTGCAAAGCATATACCACCGCGCTATAAAACTGGTGACTGGACTATACAACCGGCTATGCGAGGAGAGGATTGCTTCTCTGAACCTGTTTGACTTTTCGTACCGTCGTGCCAGAGGTGAATTGATCCTGCTGTTCAACATTCTGCATACAGTGGATCACCCACTTGAACAACTGTTTCATCGGCAAGAGACACGCAGTAGCAGTTCACATGGCTACAAGTTAATTATTCCACGCTCTAGATCAAATTGTCGAAGGTTCTTCTTTGCTGTCCGAATTTGTTTCATATGGAACTCACTGCCCCCACACATCATTTATGTATCAAGCCTGAGCATGTTCAAGGCTGAACTTGACACGTACATTGACCAAATCCAACCTCGCACATTAATACACAAAAAATCTTTGTAAATTCCAAATATTTTAATATATGGCTACTGTGTAGTGTTTGCTTTTTAGGCCATTGAAACGTTGAATTACTTTAATTATCGATGTGTTAAGTGCATAATCGATAAATGCGATCACCCTGTGCGTAACACAAAAGCTCAAAGCGCCAAAACGTCTGACGACGACAATTGCAAACTCATAATAATTCGGGTTTCGGAAAAATTGCATAATAATGGTTCGAAAGGCAACATATTCGGAAGCACGTTGAGATGGAAAACGTCAGCCACAAACAAACGATATACAACTTGTCAAGGTCGGTCGTATGAATCACAAACTCGATTGGCAAATCTGATCGAAGTGACATCCGTGATCCATAGGTTTATTGACAATGTTGTAGTTACTCTGTTTCATATAAAAGATTTACGTGTGCTTTCGTATTTGACTTATGCGTAATAAACGCGTGTTGTGGGACTCGTGGGTGTGAGCGTTTAACTTTGGATAGGTTTCCATCAGGGATGAATCTGGTGCCATGGAGGAAGAAGATGGAGAAGAAAAAAGTGGTTTTATTCGTATACACAAAGTTCAGCAATAATTTTAATGTGCCTGTGAAACTTAGTTATTGCTCGACCGAAGGAACGAAGAAATTTTGTGAAAATAGTCCAGATGTTCGACAGCTGACACACGAAATGAATTAACTTAATCACTTCCGACCCATCCCACCCGCTACAATTGAACAGCACTCATGAATAACTAAATGACCCTAGTTCTACAAGCCGAGCAACGCTGGTAGCGATCGTACGTCAAAACGAAGATGAATATTCGATAGAGAATTTAGTTAATTGCTTGTCTTTTGAATTAGGTGAAAAGGTTTCACAACGACGTCACCAAGAATAGACAATAAATTACGCAAGCTTAGTAGAGAGAGAGATTAGAGAGTGACAGTATCATTTTACATTGGCAAAATCGGAGAATATTATCAACATTCAAATATATACATATATATTATAAGTATCACATGGTACGGAAGAACTCACGAGTTTTACAGGTTATACCGTATGATTCTTGAATGGAAACAAATCCTGGCTTGCAGAAACATTCGTTTTTTTCTCGTGAACAAACGCTGTTAGCCACCCGTCTGGTGCAGAATAAATCACCCTCGTGTATACACGGTCCTGAAGAGACAACATGAAATTGATCTGCTTGCGCCCCGGTATGAAACATCAGAATACAAGGAATTAGCAAAATATTCTCGATGACGTTCGGTGTCATTTGCGTGTTATGTTGCAAACGTTTCAGACGAGAACTTGATAAAAGGGCACGATCGACCAATCAGCAATCATATTCAGCCAACGAGATATTTCGTAAATTTAACCAATCGCAACACGCAAGGCTATTGTGTAATTTTGTGATAGACTGGGGATATATTAGGGTTTATTATGGCGTCTAAATAGGCCAGTGCTCATTTATCATATGCAAACAATTGAGGAATTTGAAAAATAAACAGAAAATCTCCCCAGAATAGAAATCCTAAAATTCTTTGCAGATTAATATAATAGAATTGATGTATGGTTTGGCGAATACGTGCGCAAGAATATTTATTTATATGTTTGTAAAATAAATATGAAACCTCTTTAGAATTTGAAAAATCTCGCGTTCGACCATCCATTTTGAAGGCAAAGCGTATTGAGTCAACTCTAAGCTGAGCGAATAGGGACAAGATTTGGGCTACTAAACGCCGAAAGCGAGCGATTATTGGAAACAAGACGACAAATGCAAATCATTGCGAGCAATGAGGGAGTGAATTTACGTTTCGAATCGGTCTGTTGAGCAACTTGAAACGCTGCACAGCATGCTCTCCTGATATATATATATATATAGGATATAATATATATATATATTTATTATATATTCTGTTTTTTGCGTGTATAATGATTTTTAAATGTATGTTTGTATGCATTACATATGTGCGTCTGAGCATGCTGGAAAATTAGATAACCCCGATAGTTTTATAGATCCATTACCTAAATTCAGCAAGCCTAGTGGCGCAAAATATGTCCTAACACAAACATTCGGATGTTTTGCACATTGATACATTTTCGGGTGGTTTAGCTTTTTACTCAACTTGAAATTTCAATGAACCACGTTGATTAGATCTGTAGAATAATCGGATGCAATTTTGCGGAATATCTTCAAATTTACCCTAGATAGTTTGCTCAGAATTTTCAAATCGATATTTTAGTATACATTAATAGTTCGCGCGTCAGAACATCGCGAAATATTAGCAAACTGATTTCTGTTGCTGTGACATCCCCTAAATTTCAGAATATTGCAAATCAGCGGCAAAATTATAAATCATATTTAGAATTTTCTTCAAAACACAACGCATGAACACGAATATATTTATCAAGAAATTTTAATCAACTAGCAACATATGGTAAAATTTCGTCACTAGTTCTTAGCGAAATTCAGGATCCGTTTCAATCCAAAAAACGCGGTTTAGGAATATCTCGACAATTTCGAGCGTTAAAGAAGTTGCGTTTTGACAAAAATAAAACAGTTTTCGATTTAAAATTATGGTCCCATTGTTATATGATGATGTACTATTATGATGAAGAACATGCTTACATAGATTCAATGCGAATCCTGATTCAAGAATGGCAGCAATCTTTTTTTTTATGGTTGTTTTCATATGGTTAGGTTCTAATGCTCTTAGTATGAACGACAAAATCCCTTAATTCCTAAGGAATATTGTGCAAAGTTTTTATTCTTTGACTACTTACTAGTAGTTTGTTGATTAATTGAGGATTACGAATATTTGAACACTATACAGCACTAACTCTGTAAAACATCTGGGTTTTAGTTTTTTAAAACATCTCATGGAATGTTTTATGATTCAAATCGCAAAATGAAATGTTATCGAAGTTGTTTCAATTTGATTTTAAAAATCCTAAATTTAAACGTATATTATATTATATTTTATTATATGTATTATATTATATTATATTCCATCACACACACACAACCTTCGACCTATTTTGTGCTGCTCATCATGCCATCCAACCTCTCTTAGTTTGTTTGGTCAGCTTAGAATATTTCTTACATATTCGTCACTCGACATTAAAATTGAGCTCGTTATAACCCCGGAAAAATATTTATTAATGTTTGGGTAAATGAGCGCAACCGGTGATTCCGCAATTGTGCATGGAACCAATAGTAAAAAGGCTTATTTTCGTGCATTTCTATCACGCAGCCCACGACCAGTTTCGTGTATTATTTACTCATCAGACGTGGACGATAGTGTCAGGATCTGCATGCATTGAACCGCCGTTCTACAAGTTGAGTTTGTAAACATCGGCGGAATAACGTTGGCACGACCTACATTTCAATCACACGTTCCACGCTCACAAAAATGAGATGAAACTCGTACAAATATAACCATGCTTATCACACACACTCCACGACCGGTTTTTGTGCAGTATACAATCATCAGGTTGGGATAGTACTATCAGGATTCCCAGGCCTTGAAACAGTTTTGAAATGTCAAACCAGTTGAACGTATTTACCAGTGTAAATAGAGGTTTTGCTTAGCATAATGTGTTTGGGCACATTCAATCGAACAGGTTTGTCGTACCAACCTCATCCAACATGGCATACCAGCGCAAATGTTGAAACAGGTAATAATTTGGATGCGAGCATTTTTCTGGAAAATCGTATAAACAAATAATGCTGAGATATGATTCGTCGAATGCCGTAACTGAAAATAAGCACATTGTCGATGAGTTATCGTCTTAATGAAACGACGCGTCAAATAAACTTTGAATTTTTTCATAGCAACACAGATGCATTATTTAATCCGAGCAATTTCGAATTACATATTTAATGGTAATTTTACTATGCATATTGCCGTGTAAGGTTATATTCAAATATTAAATGAAATTTGCTAATTCATTTAAATAAAAATTCTTATTGCTTCGATCTATGAATGGACTGATTTGCAGGAAAATGTAAGCAAATTTATATTGAGTGTTCCACACACCAGTTGTAATAAATGTATTAAGAAACCTCGTGGTACTTTCGGAGGATTGGATGTAAAGGTGTCCTTCCAACTTCACCGAACGTACACTCTACGTGTGATGAGCACTTAGCTTGAATTCCTTCAGGCTATCTTCGGTGATATCGATGAAAATTCCTTGAAGCGGACGTATGCCTCTTGAAAAGTATATCTCGTGAATTTTCATTAATTTATTGAACACCGATATCAACAAAACGATTTTATTTGACAAGGCTTGAGAATTGATATTTGTTTAATGATTGATAGAGCTTAGAACCATTTCTATTTTCTTACGCATGTTTTGTTTAGTTTGATGTAAAATACCAAAGATTATATTTTTTCTTTTTTCAATTGAAATTTTGAACTTGGAATCTTACGGTTAAATATATTGCTTATGGAATCAGTGACACACATTTAAATGAACCAACATTAATAATAATGTTTCACGTAACTCCTATATTTATATTACGATGAAAATCTTAATTTTATATTAAATCGGTATTGGTGTGTTAATATTTAGGTTAATATGATTTCAAAATTTGTAACAACATGAATACAATATTTCAAACCGCTATAAGTTAATTGATACCCCTGATAGCAAATAAGCACATCAAAATTCTTCCTGAAATACTTCGTATAAAATTTTGAATTCTCGGAAAAATCATTCCAATTGTCAATCCGTATGCATAAAGCGTTTCTTTTGTACCTTCACAAAATATTTCCGCGTGATCACTTTCTAGAGTGTTCACATCCAACACGCTTACAAAGCAAAACTGGTTTCTGGCTGTTTGCCGTCATCAGATGGAGACAGTAAGATTAGGTTCAGTGAGCCTTGAAAAAGTGGATAAGTGGTTAACAAGGATATAATTGAATGCCACTGTTACATGGGGTTCGTACAACCAACCACGATGTTCAAACAGAGAACCACAACGTGATTCTTGATTAAGCAATCGAGGAGCTTATGGATGACCAAATAATGTGTTGTTCACATCCCCCGCACTTACACACCACTACCGGTTTCTGGCTGTTTGCCGTCATCAGGTGGAGAAAGTAAGACTAGGTTTTTTGAGCCTTGAAATTTTGGATAAGTGGCAAACAAAGCTATACTTTAATTTGACTGTTAATCCGATTGACACAATCAACCTGTGGACGACCGATACACGTATTGGATCAACGTCAACCGATCAAATCGATAGAAATGACCAGTCTTTTACTGCTCGCAACCCGCCTGTAAGATTAGGTTCAGTTAACTATCGGAACAGTGAATAAATGGTAACCGGATCGTTTCAGACAAACTTTAGATGACCGATCCACAAGATTGAACTGAGTGAACTGATCAAATAAACGGAAATGACTATGTTCAGGAGCGCACACATCCTCCGCACATACAAGCCACAACTTGTTGAGAGCCGTGTACATTTATCAGTACAAGACAGTACAATCAGTGCCCGCATGCCCTGAACGATTAAATCATTGTCGTTTCCTACATTTCTTCTGCATCCCAGAGTGATTCTTGCCACCACCAAAGTGCATATTTAACCCTTTCTTTCCGAGAAATATTTTTTCTTTGGAATAACCTTTTGTGCTCAGTATATAGTTGAACAGACTAAATAAGAGTACTTATAAAGAAATTAAATTGTAATTACTTTTATTTTGTGAAATACAGGCTGGTGACTTATGGTACCGCTAGGAAAATAAGTGTCCAAATATGACCCGATTCAAAATCAATCCATTTATGTAAGCTAATCTTCTCTAAACAGGAAAATATATCAAATAACAGTGACAAAATATTGCAATAAACTATTCAAGATAGATTGAATGTATATTTTGATTAATTTGTATGGTATTTACACTAGGAGATAAAGGGTTAAACTGACTTATTCTGTTTATTATTCAATATCTTCAAGTTTGTAGTTAGGTTTTACCGAATAATATCATCTTCTTTCAAAACAAATATCTTAGAAACATCATTTTGAATTGTAAATCTTTCCATTGATTTTCAGCTACTTAGAATTCTTTGTTGCATTTACGTACACATATATTCGATACATTCTTCAGACGTTATTAAAATTTTCAACAGCCAAGTGCCGTGATAATCCAAGTCTAATCTCGTTATTTGATACACATTTTCGTGAAAAGCGCATTTCGAGGGATTATAATTTCACACGAGAACATCAAAAATCTTTTTGAAGCTTATTGGTTTTTGTTAATCATAGAAAGACAATTTAGAAAGCGTAAAGTTATGGAACGACTAATGCGGATCTTAAGCATTCAACTGACATGCAGTAAATTACAATAGAGGAAAATTTAAATGAAATGGGTACCAGAATGTCTACCGATGGCAATCGCGAACCCACACAATTTAAGGTTACATGAAAAAGGCATGAGAAAGATTTGAATACTACCTTTCTAAAAATAATTATAAATGGAACATGTTTTTAATTGTTATAGTTTTTCAATTTAACAACAGGCTCAAATCAACCTGTTTACAAGATATCATACAAAAAATAAGAGAAAAGGCGCCCTTGAAAACTTGGCAACTGTTCAAGTGGGAAAGCGAACACCGCAATCATTAATTTCGAGAGTGGGTGTGGGATTCTTTGTCATGGCAATAACAAACATTTGACCATCATAGCTTAAGAATCGTTACACGAGCAAGGTCCATGCTTCTTGAGGACATTTTTGAAAAAATACCGAAACAAAAGTTTTCCTCTTGCGATCAGCTCATAAATACTATCCTCAATGATAATTCCTACGTGCTGCATGAAGATCTCTTTAAATGTCAATCTTCCACAAAGACTCGATTAAAACATCATAATGCCTTCTGGATTTTAAAAGTTATTCATCCCATTTGAAATACGATGCAGTTGTCAGAGGGAAACACCTTTTGAACAATTAGGGATGAATTTATGTCGTCGGTATGTTCACCCGAACTTGAACAAAATAATCAAATTTATATTCGAATGTCACTGTTACATAGGGTTCGTACAACAAACCACGGTGTTTAAACACAGAATCACAAAGTGATTCTTGGTCAAACACTCAAGGCGATTATGGTTGACCAAAGTGAAGTGTTGCTCACGTCCCCCGAAATTACATTCCACTACCGGTTTCTGGCTGTTTGCCTTCATCAGATGGAGACAGTGAGATTAGTTTCAGTGAGCCTTGAAACATTGTAAAAATGGTAAATAAAGTTATACGTGGATGCCAATGTTCCATAGGGTTCGTACAACCAATCAAGGTTTTCAAACACAGAAACACATAGTGATTCTTTGTCGAGCAGTCGAGGCGCTTATGCATTACAAAAGTAATGTGCTGCTCACATACACTGCACTCGTGTGTTAGCCGTCATTTGATGGAGACAGTACGATAAGGTTTAGTGATTAGGTTCTGTGTATAAGAAAAATAGGTTTTGATCGTTCGAAATTACGCTTCTCTTCCAGATTAAGCATTAATTATATTTAGTATATACATGTTCTGATCTCAAACATATTTCTCGATTTAATAGGAGAAAAATTCATGGTGTCTTTTTCGTGGAAAATTTACAATCCGAGAGAAAGTATCTTCGATCATTCGCGATCAGCTTATTCAGATAACTCAATAGCAAGAAGAGTGAACGGTATGCCACTAATTATCCGACATAAATCAGTTCTCGCACGTAACTTTGTCACACAGACACAACCAACATTTTAATGCTGTTTGCAGTCATCAAATTAGGACAGTATGATCAGGATCCGCCTGCACTGAAACAATGAAAAAAGGTAAACAAATCGAACTTCTAATCCACTATTGGATGCTTGAAAATGAATATTTTTGCTCCTTGTCATTAGTTCAGCACAATTTACGCCTGGATGGTCACATTGGAATGAACAAGTTGGCTTCGCCAACTTTATCCAACAGTGGCTTACAAGCGCAACTTAATTTTTTGATAACTTTGACAAAATATTTGTTCCGTTTATTAGAATCGAATATTAACTTTAGAAATCTAATAAGGCTCAAGAAGACCATGTTTGAATACCTAGGTGAAAGCTAAATGTTTCAATAAAAATTTACTGAAAATTAAACATCGGCTGTCGAAAATAATATTTTTTTTAAACACGCGAAACTTGTAAATTTGGGAAAATGTGAAGCTTGACTTAAGGTTAGGATATATCCTATTTGACTGAAAGTTATCACATATATGAGTACAACAAAAATAGACGATCACCCACATTGGTATATCAGATGAAGCATATAACTATTTTTATATGAGTAGATAATAAAAATGAATAAGTTTAATTTCAAGCAATGTCATAGGAGATGCCTAACTAACTACCAAACATAAATATATTTCCATTCTGTCAAAATTCCAGTCAATTAACTATTTAACCTTCCTGAACGCAACAATTGAGCTTACAGATTTTACTTGCTATCGTCGAAGCCATTTTAACAACCTAGTACGAATTCTTCGTATTCTCAGTTGTTATCGTCAGTTAGTTTTGAGTATCATTTAACAACCCTCAAAGAGATAACATACTATTTTAAATCGTCCATTAAATGCTCCATCTTGTAACAGTGTAATTGGATAGGGCATCGAAATCAGTGCTCCATCGAAAAGAAAAAACGTGATCGTAAGTTGAGATCAGAAATCGATACAAAAAATGATGAATTCTCATCCGGAACATGAATTCCCTTCCAGAAAATTATTCATAGTCAAAAGTGTGTCCCCTTCTGTTAAAGATATTATTGGCAATCCATGATACAATATAGATGTTCGAGAGATTCTTAGATTTATAGATTTATAGCGGCAATAAAAGTTGAGTGTGATCGATATGAAATAATGTCGCTGCGTAATTACCCATATTCGATCGATATTTTAAAATCATTCACTCAAAAATTCGGAAAAGTGAACACCTTTAAATTGTACAACTTTGAGCTTGTGCTTAAAACGAAATGTTTCCAGAAGTGCTAAAAATAAAATTCGTCACATTTTCCCACTCACTCGAAAATTGTTTCCACATTTCATATTGGTTGAATAGAGAAGAATTTTGCATCTTTTCTCACCGTGCATCAAACGAAACATGTTCTCATCACCCATGGGCTCTTAACACATACTCGAAGATAAAAGAACCACACTTTTGTTTTCAACGAGTGGGAATCGTCACAGATGGAACAAGTAAATTAGAGCAGATTTATTGCTAGTAAGGTTTCATGAAAAATTAAAAAATGCAGTTGGGTTAATTTCCAAAAAATTGCCTACGTTTAATTTTGGGCCAAGATTGTTACTGGAGTGGATCACATTTTGCAAGCTTAAAGGGATTGCCATTGACACTAAATACCAGTTGAATACTTTTCGTCAAAGATGAGCACAAACTTATACAATGCTTAGAATGACTTTGCAGGAGTTGATTAAAGCGGATCAAATAATTACTCGAAATTGTCGAATGATGCTAACTAAATGTAAAAATAGTTTGGGAGAAAAACCGAAAAGATTTTATCTAAATAATTGTTCTCGAGAACAAGGACTGAGATGCTTTCATTTATTACCCCTGAGGTTGTTTGATGAAACGAGTCCTTTTGACAGAAGCTGCGTATTTAAGGATGATAAAACATAGTTCTTTTTACAAATGATTCACATCACTAGCACTAACAAACCACAGACTGTTTGTCGTTGTCACTGGAGACGGTATGATTTGTTTTCGTGAGCTTTAAAACAGTGGAAAAGTAGTAAACGAAGTTACACGGGCACGGCATTGTCAAATTGCATTTATCTGACCGAACGTAAGTTGACCAAGATAGACAGGCGTGCTTCAGATCAGATGCTACACCCGTTGCATGCTATGTAATCCCTCAATTGTTAATATTTTGTTTGCATTTATTTCAAGAAACATTTTTAGAGCTCTCTTTGAAACGTTTTATGAACATATGAGCTAGCGCTGGAGAAATATATGACCTTATTGGTAAACTGTCTTTTTTGTACAGATGCCCAGTAAATAAGTAGTGTTTCGACTGCACACAAATTGCAATACCATGAATGATCTGTTGTAAACTTAAGTTTGTACGTTCTGTTAAGGTCATGTCTGATTTGAGAGTCTTTGCTGCTAATTCCAGAGAGCATTCTTGAGTCAGAAACTCACGTCAGCGCTCGCGGTCGTCTCATTCTCCTTAATTATTTCGGGAATTGAACGATGGAAAAATCGAAAGAGTTCTTAATAATTCGTGTTTCCAACTAGCGGTTTCAACAGCTAAGCTAGGTGCTTAGCTGATTCGTTTGCTGAAGATCTAATTACATTTGCGATTGACCCTCAATAAGATATATGTGTTGTGTATCTTCGGACGTCCATAGAATTTTGATTTCGGGTAAATTGTAAACCATACTTCAAGATTCAAGATTTATGGTTGAAAAAGAAATCAACTTTACAGTAACCATAGAGTGGAACTATTAGTTACATATATATCTATATATATATATATATATATATAATCAAAATCAATGGGACGATGATAGTTTATTAATAGTTGGGGGCGAAATTCGGAATAGCTCTAATATATTCGTCAACTTCCGATTTGAATATAGATATACTGTTTGAGCTTACCAAATCGGAAGGTAGGGAATTCCAAACAAAGCACACACGCACCGAATAAAAATATCTGCGTCAGTTCGGTTTGGAATGTTGTATTTCTAACTTGCAACCATAGCCACGGCTGTTGCTGGAAGTGCCAAGGTGGAATGATATATCCAGGTGGTGGTAAACAGTAGTGAGTATTTTATTTGTGAGAATGAAATCACCTCGCATTCTCCTTTGTGCAAGTGTCCTCAGCTCCAGTCGTCTGAGACGCATGGCGAATGGCATATTTTCGAGTCCAATGACCAGCTTAGAAGCTCTCCGGTATATGCGATCCAGAAGTATGATGTCTTTTTTGAGCCATGGTGTCCAGGCTTGTGCGGCATAGTCTAGAACCGGGTGTATATATGTGTTCATCATAGGAGGAAAACACCTGGCTGAAAACATCTGAATATCTTCCGTAACATACCAAGCAGTCGAGACGCGCTTTTGTTAATGGCTTCGCATTGTAGACCATTTATCAATCTACCGCAAATCCAGTCATCCAGGTACCTTCTTCTCCCAGGTTTCTGTCTCCGAGCTTGTATTGATAGTAAAAGCCAGGGTCACGACCGATCTGAGTGATCTTAGAATTTTGCATATTCAATGGCAGTTTATTTTCGGATGGCCAGTTGTACAAAGCATTCAACTCGTTTTGCAGCAATATACAATCATCAGCATTACTGATTCGCCACCATACTTTTATATCGTTAGCAAACAATACCATCTTACTGTCATTTGATATTGGTATATCGTTCATATAGACTAGGAACAGTATTGTCCAAAGAACCGAGCCTTGTGTAACACCGCTAGTGACATCCATTTTCTTCGATAATAGGCCGTTCACACGAACTTTGATGTGTCTGTTGCTGAGGTAATCACTTATAGTCGTCTAACAATACCGTGTTTCTTTAGCTTGTTCAAGAGTAAATTATGATCAACTCTGTCGAATGCTTTGGAAATGTTCAAGTAGCACGCATGAATACAGCCCCCGCATCCAATCGTCTAAGCTTGTCAGCAAGTTTATTAGACAAGAGCGATTTCTGAGAAATCCATGTTGGGCAACTGCTAAAAGTTGGTTCGTTTCCAGCTGTCGCATTATTTCTGCGGTTATTATTCGCTGAAAAACTTCTGATACCGAAGACAGCAATGTCACCGGCCTGTAATGTTTATCTTTAGAACGGCAATCACCTTTGTAAATGGGTATTACTTGTCCCCGTTTCCAGTTATTTTGGTACCACGCCAGCTTGGAGCAAATTATTAAACATGCAGGATATTGTTTCAGATAGCTGCGCATGACAGGCTTTGAGCAGCTTTGGAGTTATCTCGTCTGGTCCTAGAGATTTCTTTACGTTTAATTTTCGTAAGTGCTGCGCTACCACCAGCGTAGTAATCAATACTTCACTCAAGGTCGGTCGGTTAAGTCGAATGATTGGTTCCTGATCAGCTTCCGTGGATTTCTGCATAAAATTCTGCTAACAGGTCTGCGGTCTGACTAATGGATTCTGTGAAGTCGGACGAAGTTTTTAGGGGAAAGACTCCTGGTTTAATATTCGTTCTATAGTCAATATGAAAGCTTCGGATTCTGGTGCATCTGAGAAACCAATTGCGATTGGAAAGCTTGTTTATCATCCCGAATTAAGCTGATAACTTTGTTTCGCAGTCATGTAAATTGTGCCCAAGAATCAGCTGTGTTGGCATCCTTGTGAAACTGCCATGCTGTTGTCCTTTGTTTGATCCACATTTTAGTCTTGCTTCGTAGTAAAAAATTATTACGTTGAGACGATTTGTTCAAAAAAACATTGAATGTTCCTCCAACGTAGATTTCTGGTGCTGTAAGAGAGATCGCAAATGACTATCCGGATCGGAGTAATCCAGTTGTGCGAAACTAGTGCTTTGTATCTCGGCACACAGAGCACGGTAGTTCACTCTTCTGACGCGTTTCGTGCCGTCCCTATTGCAACTAGCGCTAAACACGTACTCGAATTCTAGGACAACGTGATCGCTTCGTCCGATTGGCAGTCTATAAACGTTATTCACTACAGCTGTAGGATCTGATGTAAGTATTAAGTCCACGGTAGCCGGTTAGTCTGATCCCCTTATACGAGTAATTTCAAAAACGTGGGTATAAAGGGGTGCATAATCCAAGACGGCTCGACGTTCATATTAAAGTGTCTTTGATGGATGATCTCCCGGCTATAGAGCTTGGGAAAGTTGAAATCCCCCATTATCAATATTTGAGTTTTGTACCGCGTTGTTACATAGCGCAAAGCATTAATTAGTTTATTGTTTAGGTCGAGAGTTGAGGTTGGAGAACGATAGATCATTCCTATAATGCATTGGTCTCCTGGAGTAAGAGTCAGATAGCCCCAAAGTGTGCCAGTTATATCAAGGGTCTGGTCGTTCATAGCTCTACAGATAAACGATTGCTTGAAGTAGAGTGCTGCTTCTCCGGCATCACCTAAACGATCACGCCAGAATAGAGACATGCTGGGCAAAGAGAGTTCATTATCAGACAATGCGGCATTGAACCACGTTTCAGTTATTGCAAATATCTCTGGCGCCGTTTTATTACAAATCTCGGACAATTCGAATAATTTGTTCAAAAGGCTGTTTGCGTTTGTATAGATTCACTTATTGTACTTTTCGTGAGTAATGATGGGGTGTACACTGAAGTTATTTGTCCGGCTTCTCTGGAGTCGTACTTAACATGTAGTGATGAATCATGTGGTTTGCGATAAGGCGTTAAACAGTGTGATGCCGGATCCCTCGGAATAGTCAGTGCCTGAGATGACAAAATATGTGATCTGCTTATTGGTCGCCGACCGCTTGAATCGACAATTTGGTGTGATTTGCTCAGTCCGACTCGATTTGAGCCGGACCTACGACGTTTTTTGATGTATTAATTTCTTCCATTTGAGTGGAAACACTCTCCAGAGGGGAGAGTGTTTGACTTGGTTTGGTGGGCTAAGTCCAACATCATTGGGTAGTGTTGGTTTCCCTTTTGTCCATTCCGACCTTACTATTTCGGCCATAGCGCTGGTCAAGAACGTAATATTCAGAGGTTTCGGTCCATCCCCTTTATATTTTGGCGAAAAAGGAACTCTTAACGTGTCCACAACAACGACACTAGAAATATCTAGAGAACACGCAATGTAGCGCCATTGTTTGACGTTGTGCTCTACGGTTCGCTGAATCGATACTCGAGAAATATTTTCTGATACACCAAGTGGAACTATACTTCGTGATACCGTTTGTTCCCTGCTGTTCAAGTTACCCTTCCTTTCCTACCATGGTAAATCGGGATATATGCGGCAGTTTGAGGCGGGATCTGTCCTGATTAAGTACGCATTCAGCAAGACGTTCTCGATATCAGCCTCGCATTTCAGTGTTATCTTGAGCAAGCGAGATTGACCAATATGAGCTGAAGTTAAGACGAGTCACATTTTCTGCGATTACATGTTCAATTTGCATTAGGTGGCAAAGTTGAGTCCATTTCTTGACGTCGTGTTTCTGATTGCTATCAAACAGGTTTTCTTGGGACTCGCTAATGTTTGCACATCGCACGCTCATCGTGTAGGGGGAGTTCTTTTTGCGTACTCAAAGTCAGATATTTTTGAATTTAAAGCATTTGGGGCTTGACTTTGTGCGTCGGGTACAGCAGTTTTGGAGTGACAGTTTTTTGACCGTAACTGATTTCAAAACGGGATTAACCCTGTTTTTTCTTTTTTGGCACACCAATAGACTTAGACTCAGATTCCTTCAGTAGTGGCTCCGAAATTGTTGTATTGGTGTGATGGTTACATCAGTGATCACTTGAGTGCTCACGTGATTTGTCAATATTTCCTCTACACGTCGATGGCTCAACTCGAAACGTGCCATTCTATTTTCTAATTTGGCTTCACAAGTATCGGCACCGTGCAAGGATTTAGCTCTGCAACGAACGCAAACATAGCAGGCACCTGGAACCTTTTCATTATTTATTAATACTATTGAATCAGATGCTAAAGTACGGTCACATTTACCATGGATTTTACCCATACACAGAAAACACGTTATGACTTTACTCGCCATAGGACTCACCGGTTGTTCACACGCTTTGTATGTGACCTCGTGACAATTTTGCGCGTCGAGATTCGTCCTATCAGCTGAGGCGGCCGTGACCATTGTTGCGTTCGCACTGAGGTCAAGTCGGTTCCATGTTGCTATCACAGCTTGATCGATCGATTTTTTGTCCGTATGTTGGATCTCGTGATGCGGTCAAACGTGTTAGTAGCCTGAAGTGGGTTGTTCGGCTGAGTGGTGGGCGTTTGGTCGGCAGGTCGATGTGGCTGCTTTGGAACTCGTGATTTCGTCATTTTGCAAATAATCCACTATAATTTGTTAACCACGCAAGATAGAATACCGAAACAAGTGTCAAAATGCCCATCTCGACGCGATCTTTGCAATGATATTGAAAACCGTAGAATAGTTACAGATAGGAAAACGTTTGCGAATGTGAGCAAACTGAGATATTTTCGACGATATGACAACTTTGCTGTTAATCATTCGACAAGAACGAAACGAATAAATTCCGATAGATATGATGGAAAGTAGCTCAGAATTCTCGGAATGGGATAAATCCGAGCAGAATCTGGCGAAGATATAATTAGAAGCGTCAAAGCAAAAAATGCGACCACACAGCAGATTCAAAATATCCAACTTTTCAATAATTTATTGTATGTATATTAAAACAACCCTTTTGTGGTCTGACGAGCTCTCGAATCAGAAGAGAAACGTTACTAAAACGCCCCTCTAACCGATTCATTACAAATTTTAATTTCCAAATTTTTAACTGTTTATCAACACGGGAGTTTTTGACAACTTTAGCATATAGAATCTCATAGAATTTAAAGCGAAATGTTTAGAAGAACAACATGTTACTCAGCAAGGTATTTGAAAATATTCGAGACCGATCGGGAGTCCATAATCATGAAAATAAAGTTTGCAATGAATCGGTTATAGCAAGCTTTTGGTAACGTTTCGCTTCTGAACACAGAAGCTTCGTCAGACCAAGGGTGTCGGTACGAACAGTGTTCAGGTTTAAATGGCATTTTCTTGACCAATCCTGAGTTCTCTAAGCTAGGCAGGGGAGATCAAGATAATTGATCACATCTCCTAGTTGCTGTGTTCATCCCTAATTGTTTACTAAGTGTACAGGTGAGAATAGCGTCTGTTGACACACTGCTTACGTAATCATTAGGTGTTATTTTCGTTAATCTTCATTCGCTGTAGAACCGACCGCCAAATTGTTGAGATATCCGCCACATCCACCTTGTTCACCGCATTCACCCCGGCCTTTGTTATTTCAACAGCCTCGGCGTGAATTCTTTCCATAAAAGATTTCACACCCCGTCTTATCACTTTCACGTTATCGAGATCTACGCTGTGTCCAGTGTCTCGCACGTGTTCAGTTAGGGCCGAATCCCGAATCAGTGATTGATATTTAGTGGGGTTGCGGGGTCACTTTCCCACTCGTTTCCTGTGTTCGTTTACCCTAGTGCAGAGTTCTCTAGACGTTTGTCCAATGTAAACACCCGCGCAACCCTTGCAGTTGATTTGGTAAATGCAGTTCGTCGCACAACCTAAAGGAGTCTATCTTTGAGATGCATTAATACGGAACGAGGAGTTCTACCTCCCTTATATGTTACTCTAATACCTGCGTTATTCAAGATTCGACTTATTCCTTCGGAGGCGCTTTTGACATACGGTAGAGATACCGTAGCTTGCCAAACTTTTTCCGTCTTCGGTTGCAGATGTTTAACTCAGTTTAATTGGCGCTTAATTAAGCTCTTGAGGTAACCATGATTTGCAAGTCTGCGACTGACATCTTACTCAATTTGCGCCATATATCATTGAAATTGTTTATTCTAACTGTTTGGACTTCAATTGGATTATTTATAAGGTGTTGATTGAAATGTCCTATATCAATGTAAAATTATTTATCCTAGAACAAACGTCCTTATTTGCATACATTTCCGCCACAAACGCACATCCTCGTACCCTCGTAATTCGAATCAAGTACTTCGATTTTCTCTGAGCTTAAGAAGGTATATTTCAATTCTATAATGAATTATGTATTTCATCGTTGTCTAGATGGTATTATTTCAATTCAATTTCAAAGATCATTTGATCACTGAATTATTTTGTCAAAACTCATTTAGTCAAAAAATAAGCATACTAGTTGCGGTGAAAAGTCCCCACAGTGTTCGGAAATTCTTCCGGTTTAATCAATGATTTTCGAGTTTTTAACAAAATGTTTTGTCATTAAATGATACATTGTATGAGACTTGTAACTAGGTGTTTGAAAAGTCGGTGGCGATAAACAGGTTATTTTCAATGTTTCAAGTTGTCCGCAGAGCAAATTCAAATTGAGAAGAGTTGCTCAGGGGAAGGCATTTGAAATGAAATCGGCAGATATCATTATAGTCAAATTTCAAAACCATTAGCGATTCAAATCTTGTGGAAAATCCCTAGTAAAATATCAGCCACACATTAAAACCCATGACTCGATTTGAGATGAGACCAGGTTCGATTAATTTAGAGAACTTCCTATCTGATTTTTTTGCCACCGCTTATTTCAAGTTGGTCAGTTTCTAGGCAACCGCTTACAGAATAACGAACCAATCAAATGCAAATTTCATTTTCATGAGCCATTCAGAAAGCATAAATACATAAATACTGCTTGATGATTATGCCATTATTATAGCCAACAAAATTGACCACAACTAGTCGCTAATAAAGTGATCTCTTTACAGGTGCGTTTTTGTCGCTTGAGTCACCAAAATTAAATACTTTTGTCTTCAACTAGTTAGAAATTCACAGTTCTCTGTCTAGCCTAAATTTGGGCGAGGATCTCATTTTGCAGATAGTCGAAGCTTCTGCAAGTTTGGCACGTTTCAACATCCGCGATTGAGGCAACCGCATCCTAGCCATGGAGAAAGCGCTTACATGCTGCTTTTTTGCGGTATAGCAGCGCAATATTAAATATTCCGCATTTCGAATTACCTGAGTATCAAAGATATTTAAAATATTTGAGACCGATCGGGAATCCATAGTCATGAAAAAAAGTCTGCAATTAATCGGTTAGAGCAGATTTTTGATAACGTTTCGTTTCTGACATAAGCTTCTTCGGACCAAGGTTGTCAGCACGAACATGGTTTATGTTTAAATTTCATTCTTTACCAATAATAATTTAGCTAAGATAAACAGGCGAGATCAAGACAATTGATCGCCCCCCCTAAATGCTGTGTTAATCCCTAAATTGTTCATTTTGTGTGCAGGTGCGAACAGTGTCCGCTGACACACTGCTTACGTAATCCATATGCACATTAGGTGTTATGCACGTTAATCCTTATCCGCTGTTGTGATATCCGCCCCATCCACATGTTCATCGAATTCGTTTCAGCCTTTATTATTTTAACTGAGTCAGCGTGAAGTCTTTTCCCATGAGGTTTCACACCCCGCATTATTAAATCCCCGTTTCGAGTACGTGTTCAGCTAGGGCAAAATTCCTAATCAGTGATTGTTAATCACTGAGTATCTATTTCCCGTTAAACAAATCAAAGAGGACCAAATAATCAGAAACATATGTTTTCTTTAAATTTGTCTTTAAATTCATTTAGACGTTACTTCCCCGTTGCCTAGGTCAAGAGATTTTAAACGGCCATATATTCAAAAATCTATTTGATAGAATGCACAGAGCTAAAAATCGAATTTCAGTAGGCAGCAGCGCAGGTTGCTCTCTCAGTTTTTGCAATATAGTTACAAGCCTAATCATCAAGCTATTAAACAATAGATTCTGCTGCTGAATGGTGATAGAAGATCAAGCCGGCCTCCGAGCGAATATCAATATCAAGTAAAAATGGCATATTGCTATGATCGTTTCCAAGGCGATGTCCACTCCCGTAACGAAAATTACACCCACACGAGATGAACACGCGAATGACACCATCATATTGTGGATTTCTGCAACATTTGTGGGAAACACGCCGAGGTTTTGGCCGCACAGACCGAGCACATAAAAGAAAGACAAGTACGTAAGTTCAGCACTTTATTAACTTCAAAAGATAAATGTACCTCTGCTAGTTCTTTCGATGACAGGGCTCGACAATATTCTAAAGTATTTAATTTATCAGATAGGCCGCTATCGCAAACCGAACAACGATTGTTGGAAAAGGGTTTAAACTTCTCGTTAAGTACAAAATTCTTAAAAGCTGAGGATGTTATTCCTTGCGTAGAATCCGCCCTCAACCAGCTACCTGAAAATCAGGCAGATGCGCTACGAAACGGTATATCTAGTATTATCAAAAAACAACAACCAGAAAGGATGAACCTTACTCGAGATGAACAACAAGCACTTCTTAAATTGCGAAAAGAAGAGGAAATAGTGATCACTAAGGCAGATAAAGGCAAGGCAACTGTGATTCTTTCTAAAAGTGATTATAGAGATAAGGCAGAGTCACACCTTGCTGAAGGTCCGTATCAGGTTATTGACAACCTTAGAGCTACGACCATTATGAATAACCGTAAGAGGGTTGTTTCAAGATACCTGCGAGGAATTAAGGAAAACCTTGGTCAAAGATTATGGTTCATGCTCTACCCAAAATCTGCTCAGACACCCAGGTTCTATGGACTTCCGAAGATACATAAGGCAGGCATCCCCTTAAGGCCCATTGTAGACGGCATTGGATCCCCAACACACGAATTGGCTAAGCACCTTGCTCAGCTTTTGAAACCATTAGTTGGTAACACGAATTCTTTTATTAAGAACTCGTTTGATTTTGTTCGTCGCTTAAGTACCGTAACAATTGGGGAGGATGAGATGATGGTTAGTTTTGACGTAAGCTCCTTGTTCACGAATGTTGACACTACAAGCGCTTTAGAATTAGTGAGGAAATCACTCAACTCCGATATGACCCTGAAGGATCGTACCAACTTGAGTGTACAACAAATCATCAACGGTGTAGCAATTTGTCTAAATATGAACCACTTCTTATTTAATGGACAGCTATACAAGCAAAACGATGGTTTAGCGATGGGCTCACCCATTTCTCCAGTGCTAGCGAATATGTACATGGAGCACTTCGAAGAGATAGCTTTGAGAAACGAAGCGTTAAAACCAAAGATATGGTGGCGCTATGTCGACGATACATTCGTCATCATAAAGCGAAACAGACTAGAAGCATTTCATAGTTATCTCAATAGTTTGAATCCAAAAATCCAGGTCACAAAAGAAACCGAGTCTACGGAAGGGACACTTCCGTTCTTGGACTGTCTCGCGCAAAAAGACAACGGCAAGATAAGAACAACGGTATATCGTAAGCCTATCGACACGGATGCCATTTTGAGATTCACATCTGCGCACCCTAAAAAAGTATTTCAGTCCATAGCAAAATCGCTATTCTACAAGGTTGACCGCCTTTGCAGCGATGATGCAGATAAGAGACGAGCTCATGAAGAAGTCAGTCGCCGACTTGCAAATCATGGTTACCCCAAGAGCTTAATTAAGCGCCAGTTGAACCGAGTTAAACATCCGCAACCGAGGACGGAAAAAGTTTGGCGAGCTACGGTATCTCTACCGTATGTCAAAAGCGCCTCCGAAGGAATAAGTCGAAAGTTGAATAGAGCAGGTATTAGAGTTACATATAAGGCAGGTAGAACTCTCCGCTCCGTATTAATGCATCTCAAAGATAAGACTCCTCTAGGTTGTGCAACGAACTGCATCTACAAAATCAACTGCAAGGGTTGCGCTGGTGTTTACATTGGACAAACGTCTAGAGAACTCTGCACTAGGGTAAACGAACACAGGAAACGAGTGGGAAAGCGACCCCGCAATCCCAGTGAATATCAATCACTGATTCGGGATTCTGCCCTAGCTGAACACGTGTTAGACACTGGACACAGCGTAGATCTTGATAACGTGAAAGTGATAAGACGGGGTGTGAAATCTTATAGGGAAAGACTTCACGCCGAGGCTGTTGAAATAACAAAGGCTGGGGCGAATGCGGTGAACAAGGTGGATGGGGCGGATATCTCAACTATCTGGCGTTCGGTTTTGCAGCGGATAAGGATTAACGAACATCACACCTAATACGCACATGGTTACGTAAGCAGTGTCAGCAGACGCTGACCTGTGCAATTAATAAATAATTAGGGATGAACACAGCAATTAGGAGGTGTTGATCAATTATCTTGATCTCCCCTGTCTAGCTTAGAGAAATCGGGATTGGTCAAGAGAATGCCATTTAAACCTCAACACTGTTCGTATCGACACCCTTGGTCTGACGAAGCTTCTGTGTTCAGAAGCGAAACGTTACCAAAAACTTACTATAACCGATTCATTACAAACTCTATTTTCATGGCTATTAAGACCAGTTTGATCATAGGCAATCCTACTCATTCTACCATATGCGTAATATATACGTGGTAAGCAATGTCTAGATAAAGCTCAAGATTTCTCCTCTTTGAATGTCATTACGTAGGATTCTGTTTGAAAAAATCATGCAAAATATATGTATAGTTGCGAAGTAATAAACAATTACCTTTTCAATCGGCGAAATTTCTCAGTTTTTTAAATAATAGATAATAACAGGACTAGATGGAAATCTCATTTGAAGCTTTTGACAAAATAAAAGTGTCGGTGTAAGGAAAATTATCGAAGGATCTTGTGAGACAGCACCTGACAGTCACCCGGGAAATTGCTACTGATTGGCATATATGATAAATCTGCATACTGGTTTAAGTTTCGAGAAATTATCGAACAATAAGCATTTTGCTTTCACAGTTACAATGGAAAAATAAATATTCCGTCAATCAACATGAGTAACTGAAGATCAACATCAGTATTGAATGCTTTATTAATGGTTGGCATATTCGGTCCATCGTGAATCTGATGGCTATAGACCGAGTATGGCCCAGCGACTGTGAATACTTCAGGAGAGATGGTCACTCTCGAACCAGACTGTTTTGACATTTGAAAAGCTGCGGAGCGTGAAGCCATCATGGGGTTGTGATGTACATCCATGGTCGATAAGGACCGTATGTGGCCAACAACAAGACATTGGTCGCACGTGTCATTGAATCGATATGTCAAACGAAAACAATTTGACATCCTATCGCATAATAGGATCTTTTATAAAAAAAACTGGCCAGCACTGAGGAAATCTAATTTCAGAAAATATTCTATCGTCATTTGTATCATAATACTAACGATAGCTACACAACCAAAGGCTTCCTATTCTCCCGAACTTATTGAAAATTGTAGCAATGGTTGATCGACGGAAAACAAGGGAAATCGTAATGCCCTGTTAGGTAAGCCTGACACGACAAACCTGTGCAACCACATGTGCCTACACATGTGTAGATACTTTTAGCCACGGGCAAGAAGGATAAATCTATATTTGCATGCAATTTCTTCATACACTGGTAGGTACAGTAGATAAGGATCCCCAAGCCTTGAAACAGTGGAAAATTTGGTTATCTGTGTCCGAAGTTTCAAGCTACTCTCAAATAAGACTGGCACGGCTTATCTGTTCAATCACATATACACACGGTCATGTAGATGCGTGTAACCGACATGTATGAACAAAAGATCCAGAGTTGCATGCAATTGCATCACACACACCCCACGACGGTTTCGTGTAGTTTGCACTCATCAGGTAGGAACATATCGATCAGGATACGCATGCCTTCAAACAGTGGAGACATGGTGAATAAGGTGTGACCATGTATGACTGGGTCAGCTTGTTTAACCGCATGCGCTCACGTACATATAGATGGGTTAGACACATTGGTTCCAACAAACTATTCGTAGTTGCCTGAATTTTGATCAGTTGAACATCTCAAAACCGGTGTCATGGTGTTTGCATACTTTGGAAGAGTGGAGAATTTGTACACAATTTGTGAACGTTTGAACAACTGTAGGATGAGGTTGGTACGACCACCCTTTAACATTACGTGCACATACACATGTAGATATGCTGAACCATGAGGCTCAACAAAAATCCACATCTGAATGAATTTCCGTCACACACTACACGATGGATGTTAAATTCATGAAGCAGACACCATATTAAAAGTTCATAATTCTTACTTCAAACTCTTTTCTGTAATCACAACATGAAGATGCTTAACCTCTTTTCGAAATTACACGATGCAAGGTCGATTATTCGAATCCTAATGGGCAGCATTTTATTTAAAATGTTCTGAACAACAAGAACGTAATCTTAAATCATTTAGTAGCACCAACCTTGCTCACTGAACTGATTATATTCCATCGAAGTAATATGTTTCAATGAAACATGCTTGTTTAAACGGCCAAAACGAGAAGTAGAATTTTCAACAGTTTATACGTTACGTCGAAAATATTATACGAGACTAAATCATTCGAAAGACATTTCGGCTTTTTGTACTCTCATTTGCATAATATTCATGGTCTATAAGAAGATGCTCTCAATAAGTAGAATTTGACTTATTGCCTTAACGCGCACATACACGTGAGATTGTTTGAGAATTATTATTAGTTATTTTTCGGACAGCTTTGTCATTTCTCGTGACAAAAGGTTTTGTCGTTTCGTAACGTGCCATTTTCGTCTTTTATTACGTCACGTGATTCGTTTGGTATTGGTCAAATCATCCTCGCAATAGTGGTCTGAATTTTGCCGCAAACCTATTCAAACGGAACGTAGTATAATGAGACATATTTTTGTCTGCGTTTGTGGATTGCTTGTGGATAACAAGCGATAAACTTCACTGTATACAGTGGAACCCACCTACAACGAACTCGCTTACAACGGATTCCCGCTTTGAACGAACACACCATGATTTACCAAATAAATTCCTTCTTTGTATGCCTATTTAAAACATTCGTACAACGAATCTGTTCGTTACGAATCTCGCCTATTATGAACACTGTACACGTTCCCGACAGCTATGTTTGTTCAATAAAGTACATGCATACAACGAACTCGCTTTGTCTTGCCTTTAACCCACAACGCTCCGTCAAGAGTGGCCTGCAGTGCGTTAAGAATAGAACTGGCACACACAGCTTGGCGAGACACAGGCAGCCTGGTCTACAGTGTGCTAACTGACTCGCACGCACGCACAAGAAAATCACGTGAATTGTCTGTGACTGGTAGCTCCGTCTGTGAAAGATGCCAGAAGTGTTCTTGATCTCTGCAGGAGATTTTTAAGATAGAATAAAAAGACGTCGAAAGAGAACTTGAATTTGTGGAGAGAGAGATCGAGGCAGTGGCGAAGTCAAAACTTAAACAAAGGAGTATCGCCAGCTACTTCAGGAAAACGTGAGATGGAATGTCAGTGTGTGTGCAAGATGATTTTACTACTTCGTTTTATAATAAATTTACTATTAATAACATGAACTTGGATTTAATTTTGTGATCTGTGTGCTGTGGCATCATCTAATCATCAAAAGGATTACACGCATGTAGAAAGACACAAAGGTAAGACATTCTTCACTTGTTTACACGTGTACATACAAACGGCGGTAAAATTACATGCCTGACAATGTGGTTTACTTACAACGAACTCCGCTTATAACGAACATTTTACTCTCTCCCCAGCGATTCGTTGTACCCGGGTTCCACTATATGATGTCAGATGCAAAAAAATATTGAAATATTCGAGATTGTGTTAACGCAAAATAATTTATTTCAGTAAAAGTAGGTAAAATCTGGTATTTTTTTTACAAAGCAGTTTTTTTTTAAGTTTGAAATTATTAAACATGTTAAGCAAGATATTTGTGCATATAGATAAATCTACGTTAGAACTATTTCAAATACGGTATATTCAACATAACACATTGACTCGTATCTATGTCAGATCTGACATCAGAATAAACTTTCCTATATTCAAACTTCCGAAGTGGTAAACCAAAATCGTTTTCAGACGAAAACACCAGGTTCTATAAACGGCCCAAAGGCATGGCATGTACTTGCCTAAACCATTTTCGACTATGTTTCAACGATGCATACACAAAACGCGCAAAGCTGATTTGAAAATAATTTGAATTAGAACAAAGTTCGCGAAATGCGTGCCAAAGTTCTTTTGATTTCTGGATTTTCAGTATTATTTGCACCGCGTTCATAGACCTCTGATGCTTTTGACCTAAAAACGGCTATCACTTATGTAACGGTTTCGTGCTGTTTGCCATAATCAGATAGGAATAGTACGATCAGGATGCGCATGTTCATGAACTAGTGGAAGAATGGTAAACAAGTTGCGCTTGTGTGCCATTGTTGGGTAAGGTTAGTACGGCCAACTTGTTCAGTCACATGAGCCCTCACTCATGTAGACTGGGTTTAAAACCCATGACCATGAATAAAAACTCATTTGCATGCATATCCATCGCACACACACCCGACGACCGGTTTTGTGCTGTTTGCACTCAACAGGTAGGGACAGTAGGATCGAAATCCGCATGCGTTTGAAACAGTGTAAGAATGTTAAATAAGTTGCGCTTGTATGCAACTGTTGGGTAAGTTTGGCACGATTAAGCTGTTCAATCATGTGAGCACACGCTCATGTAGACTGGGTTTGAACCCATGTTGTTGTTGGCCTCCTTCTGTCGATGTCGACCATGGATGTACATTACAATTAAACTCATGACTATGAACAAAAAAGCTCATTTGCATACCTTTCCATCAAACGCACCCAACGACATACATTCGAATGAGCTATTTTGTTCATGGTTATGGGTTTAAACCCAGTCTTAATGAGCGTGGGCTCATGTGATTGAACAGGTTGGTGGAACCAACCTTACCCAAGAGTGTCATACAAGCGCAACTTCGTGCTTATTTGGTTTTCCAAATCACTCTAGTTCATGTCTTCCTCAGCTCATTGCTAAAAGCTCAGTAAAATCTTAACATGATTGTTTAATAGATGTTTTTTATTTTATATTGTTTAACTTTCAACTTATCATGGTTATTATTTTTTTGTGAAAATTCCGGATCTAGTTCCTGAAAGGTGCACGATGAATGCAACTTTGATGAATGCCCATCAAATATCGAACAGTGTATAATCAAGTATGCCGTATCGTGTGTCTGCTAAAACGATATTCAGGATTTTTATCCCCGAAAACTTACCCTGGCTAGTGAATTAGTACGTACTCCCTGTTATGGAATACTCGATCCAAACCTGTGCACCATTGCTGAGGAATGATATTGAACTACTTGACAGGATTTATCATGGTGCCAAAAAGTAGGTCCCATCCTAAAATTTTCGCTTTCAAAAAGCCAACGTCAAACTTATACTACACGATTTTACCCAACGCCGAATACGGAGTGACTTCCTGTTAGTATTCAAAATTATACACACGGAAAATCATTCATTAAAACACTTGCTAAAGCCCAATGAACTTACTCTAACTCAAAACATTTAATGGATTTAAGCCTCCTGCATTCATGATTGGTTATTCGTTGTAACGATTTCTATGTCCGAATTTGCTTCACTTCGAACACCTTTTCGAATAAATCACACGCTCGGAATCAGTTGACATATTTGTTTCAAAACTCGATGAGTACATGAGAACCATGCGGTATATGGCTTTCCCTAATAACTGTCGGAATATTTTCTACTTTACTCAATATATATGGTCATCCTTTGGGTATCATTTCCAAGTTTTGATTTTTGAATTCTGAAATGACATTACTTTATTCAATACGTTGCAGGTAACATCACGGTACAAAAGTAAATAATTAATGTTACTATTTAAATTGATCAATTTTGACAACACCGAACTCCAACCGAAAAACAAACTAGCCATCAGAATTCGATTCTCGACACTTGGAAACCACGAATTGGAGTTTTCTCGCACTCTTGTGGTTTTAGTTTGATGTGGATGTTTCGAAACACACTGAGATACTCACAGAGAGAGAGTTGCTCAACCATTCATTGATATCTCACCACGATTTGACAGTTGATCGCTTGACAAGTTTATTGGCAACAATTTGAAAATGGACGGTTATAAAATTAACGCGAATACATTTTTTTAAAAATTTAGTTAAATATTTTATTCCCCAACGTTATAATAACAGGTAATGCAAAATTCGTTTGTCCTATTATGTGTTGAAAACCTGTTTATGCAAAGGTTTTCAGAAAATCAATCAATGACAATGGATTCCTGGATGATTATTTGAAAACCAATGAACTATTTGTATTTTATTCGTCAGCGTGAGTTACCAGATTGAAATCTAAGTCACCAGAAAGTTACTTACAGACGGGAATACAATTCAGTTGAAAACTAATGACATGTAATTCCCATTCCAAAGTATTTTCATCACATCCGTTCTGTTTTGTTAGCGTGTGTCATGGAAATGAATACAAAAATGGATTTTTCACCAACATGTGTTTAACCCTATTTACATGAAACAAAATATTCTTTGGCATGCTTCTCCGTCGCAAAACACTTCACGACCGGTTTCGTGCTGTTTGCACTCATCAGGTAGGGACAGTAAGATCAGGATTTGCATGCGCTTGAAACAGTGGAGGAATGGTAAACAAGGAGCGCTGTATGCCACTGTTGGATAAGGCTGGTACGGCACCGTTATTCACAGTGTCCAAACCATGTTAATGAGGTTAAAACCATCATCATGCGGATCTGATCTTACTGTCCCTACCTGATGAGTGCAAACAGCACGAAACCGGTTTGTGGGGTGTTTTGTGATGGAGAAGCATGCAAATCAATATTTTGTTTCATGGTTATGGGTTTAACCCCATTAAACATGTGTTTGTACATATGTGATTCAACAGGTTGGTCGTACCAGCCTTATTCCAACAGTAACATACAAGCGCTTCATATTTACATGTGTTTAAACAAGTTATTCTTACCAATCTTGTTCAACAGTGGCATACAAGCGCTACTAGTTCACATTCTTCCAATGTATCAAGCGCGTGTAGATATTGATTGTAATCTCCTTACGTGATAAGCGCAAACAGCATGAAACCGGACGTGGTGTATGTGAAGGAAATTCATGCAAATGAGTTCTTCGTTCAAGGTCATTGTTTTAAACCATGTCCACATGAGTGTGGGCTCATGTAATTGAACAGGTTGGTCGTACCAGCCTTATCCAACAGTGGTATACAAGCGCTACTTGTTTACAATTCTCCTGCTGTGTCAAGCGCATGCTGAACCTGATCCTACAGTCCCTACCTGATGAGTTCAAACAGCACGAAACCGGCCATGAAGTGTGTGTGTGTGATGGAAACGCATGCAAATGAGCATTTCGGTTCATGGTTATTTGTCGTGCCAGCCTTATCCGACAGTATTTTTAAATGTATACACCCATTTTATCTAAATCAAACTATGAATGGTGTAAAATAATAATTTTTTACAAATTTTGCGATTTTTCAAGCTGCAATAATCATAACTCACTAACAAAATAACAGGAATCCGGGTTGGTTTTTGCGCTAGCTACGTGATCATTCCAGAAACGGATCATTTCTATTGATTTTATCAGTCAACTCGGATCCCTTGTTTGGTTTCAATAGTTTGCTTTATATCTGAGATTAACCATGGTTGCCGTGTAATTTATGGCTGAATCATTTTTTTCAAGACTTAATAAATCTACAACGGTGTATAACTAGTAACTGCTTTTGGTTTGAATACAATCATTTCAGAAATTTCCATTTTAATTGAGCTGTTTTAATTCGTGTAGTACGTATTTGATACAATGCACGATAACTCAATAATATCGACAGACAATCTTCATATGTTGTAATTAAATCGAAGTTTACATCAACATGCTAACCAACCACATTATTTATATTGCGAACTTCATCTGAGGATCTGGCGTATTAAATTTAACCTAAAACATTCTTGCTTATAAAAGTGATCAAAATATTATCATATATTGTATTATGTCACATTTTTCATCGCCGAGACATAATTATAGCGAACATCTTTTCTTTTATGCATGTTTTTTTTGAGATAAAAATTTAGTTATGTCGATCAGCAGAAACTTGGCCGAATTGTTGTGAGTCAAATGATTGGTTGAACAATAATCAATATTTCTGCGGTATGAATTACAAAATTATCTCGAATGCATGGCTTTTAAAAAGTGATTGATTCTTACTAGCTGATAAACTTACAATACAAATGGTAAATAACAGAGAAAAATAAAGAAAATATTGAATAATATCTCAATAATTTCTCGTTTTATTTTGACTTTGAAAATGTATACAACGAGAACAATTCATAAAAATTAAATAGTTGCGAAACTTTTGTTTAGATTATTGCGTTTAAATGTGAATCGCGCTCTTTTGAAAAAAAGATAGAAATATGTGGATGAAGGAAAGCTAAACGGTTTGCTTCTGAAATGTTCACAAGAGTTTGATGGCCAGGAAACATCATACATTTCTAACAAGTGATAGACCATAACTTCGGAAAATATTTTTAGCGCGAAGTAAAACCCAGATATACTACGTCAGCCATGATATTATTAATAGATAATTAGATGATGAAATACGTATCTGGCGCAAAAAACTTGTAAAATGACGCGACATTCACACAGTTTGAAAGGATAACAAAGATATTGTCTTGTTTGTTAGATGATATTACGGCATATGGAGTACACGTGAATAAATCTAGTATAAGTTCGTGATAATAGAAAAGAATTTTATGTCGCATGGTAATTTTACACTACACAATACTACACACGAGTAGGATCCAAATAAAGAAGTAAAAACCTCTCACGCAATGCTTAAAGCAATGGGCTCACCTAGACCAGTGACTTCGAGTTCGTATGGAGCAATTGTTAGTTAGAAGCAGATGAATTACACTGTCTCTAATTTTAGTGGTTATTAGCGTGTTCATATTTACTCGCGAGGGTGATTTCAAAAGCTTCCCTGTTTCTTTCAGAGACTCTGCTCTATTCAAATTCTGTCTTTCTGTGCTTTCCATCTTTACATGAGTTAGACGTTCATAGATACAACCATTTTTATACTAGAGATATGACCTCGTTGGCGTTGACAAAGCAGATGTAGCAGATTATGTATAAATGCACACGAGCAAATGCCGTACAGTCGTAAACCGCACATGCGTTGAGAACATCTCAGCTTTACAGAAAGTCTCAGTGAGACTCCACGGTATCTCTGCAGGTAGCTTAATAACAATAGAAATATTTCTATTTTTCTTCACCTTTTCAGTCGACTTCGACCCTAAATGCACAGCACAAGTGCCTAAATGTTTCATGATCCGATGCTTTCCAAATGCATAGACAGGCTAGTTAGAGAGGAACAATCTTTCCCGCAGCACTATCCACCATAAGCAATAACCGCAGTCTCACATAAGTCTTTCGGAGATTCACAACAATCCCAGTAGTTATATTATATAAGGATCCATAAAGAATATTCTAAATTGCATCTGAATATAAACCGGGATAAAGGAAATAGTTGTTTGAACTAGGTGTATTACTTCATTTTTGGCGAAATTACATATGATTTCCTTGAAGACAATCTCTTGGCGATGTCTCTGATGATCAGAAACTCAGCTTACATGCGCGAGCTTGCGAAAAATATTTTGAGCAAAAGCGTTTGAAATTTGTGAATCATATTATTGGGTTTTAAAATTTTAATCCAAACTTTCCGTGTCAATTTAGTTGCGTGCTTCTTATTTTAAACGTTATTTAACACACGAAATACGATTCACCACCAGTAATGAGCTGCGGGCGGACACATTCTGTATTCTCACTCCCGTTTCTATGTTCGTTCTCATATCTGTCTAGGCCTGACCACCCTCACATTATCTTTGTTTATGTGTAGCTTATAACTGTGCTGCGCCTTTCATCGTCAAGCTTATTCTTTCATATATACAATGCACTGTACATTTTTTAAAAATATTCCAGACTCCAAACGTTATGTTGGAACAATCATTTGGCGTAATCATCTTTTCACAAACCATGTATCACTATAATAATTTGTTTTCAATTCTCTTCATGAAATGGAATTCTGTTCTAAACCAACATTGCTTTCCGTGGCCTACCAATCTGTCAAATACAAGTCCAAACGCCCGCGAACTCGACTCATGCCAATTGCTATGACAACCGTTGAATTTCAATTTTACAATAGCTGTTCATGAAATTAGTTGTGGTCCAGATGCCTGACGAATGCCAACGAGCTTCCTTCCGGTAACTGAATAGATATTGAAGCAAGCAAACATGAGTTTTTATTGCTGTACAAGATGACTGACAGTAAGTTGGCAGCAATGAAGAATACAAACAATGGTTAGGAATTTTTTTCGCAATTCTGATAAGTTGCCAACTGTTATCTACAAACGAGCATCAGGAATTTTCAAACAGTTGAGTGGCAAGATGATAATCTCACTTGAATTACTTTTGGACCCAGTGAGATATTCTATCGGAGTGAAATTATATTCTCTTAAAATTAGATTTTTCACTTTTAGGGAGAAAATTTTGATTTCTTAAAAACCTATTCTCAATAAAGCATCGTATACGAACTGAATCATTTGAACCAGAAATAAACGTCAAGTTTGAAAGCGGTTTTTCACGTTAACTGGAGAGAAGTGATCATTAACTTCAAACGGATTTCTTAATTTTAAAGTGAATAATATTTACAATTTCTTATATTAGCGTTCCAATACGTCATGACAGCTCAATTATATGGAACGTCATTTCACACTCTCGCCGGGTTCCTTCTAGTCTTCTCACTGTGAAACGCCCATATAAAGTGAAGAATTTAAATTGTGAGATGCGAGGAATATTATACTCAGTGGGTAACCTTAAACGAATCGGGCAGTTGTCTGGCTGACAAGCAGCGAGGCTGACAGAGTCATTTTCGAGGAGCTAAGATTTTACCTGCCAACTTAATATTTTTGAGATGTGAAATGCATTATTGATAATTGCCAATCACGCGCTTTAAAGTGATATGCAAGACCCTAAACTTGCGCTTAACAAAATAGAAGATCCGAGACAACCGACGATACTAATCACAATTTAGGTTAATGGAGGATGGTATTACAACTATTCGAGAGCCAACATTCTCGGAAGCATGCGGAGACAGACAACGTCAGTAAGAAGGGAGCGATATGTAATTTGGCAAATAATCACATTGTGATCAGGGCTATAATTGAACCTGTTTGGCTGCAATCGATCGAAAAAAATTGATCGAAGTAGCCACCGGGACGGACATGTTGAGTTCATTGTTGCTCTTATATAATTTGTCTATATAAAATAGGCTAATACTTCTATCAATAAATAAAATCGTTCGATACTTTGAAAGAATTTCTAGCAAAGATGGCTCAATGCCAAATAATAGTTCTGAAATATCATGTGTAACCTGAATGGAAAAACTGAAACTTTGTCCTTAGACGTAATGATTGATATTAGACATATCACGTTTCCGAAATCCTACCCTTTGACCCGGAAGGATGTTTTCAGGAATATTCGCTTCGCTTCGCTTTAAATCCCAGAGCGAAGTATTCGTTATTGTCTGCATAGTACTGAGATTTGAGTGTATCCGAATATCCAATATAGAAGGAACTAATGAAGTTGCTTACTCCTAATTTAATGAGTGTTTTTTCTATTCAGCCTATGGACAATGACTTACAGCTTTTAATTTTGAATACTAATTTTGACAAAATTGTGTTTATATGTATAAAGGTTTCATTGATTCCATTGTGTTTGAATGGTTGTTCCAAAGCAACCTAGTCCTACGGATAAATTATCATACGTTCTTCGTTTGAATTTAGTGTATACAAGGTAACTATGGTTATATAAAAAGTGTATCATAAATTCTATTAATATCAAGTTTGACCGGTCTGTAAGACAAATCACAGATAACATGTAACACTTGTGATATGGTAGCAGGTAGCACTAAAATGACGAAACTTCGGCTTGGAGAACAACTATGACCAACAATCCCGTACCTGAGCGACAAGTTTTCAAAACATGTAACAACGCGCAAATTTCAATGTTATATAACAAGCGCGTATACCCGCGTTCAAAAATACATTTCCAATGTGTCATACACGCAGACAAGCGATCCACTCGAAATATTAAAAGCAGTCGTAATGTTTGTGCTTATTTCTTATTTACACAACCAACATCTTGTTTTGTATATTCTTCACTCATCAGCTAGGAACATTGATGTGGCTAACGGCTGGAATTTTCTTCAAAAAATGTGTTTTGAGTTTTTTTCCAGAAAATGATAATTTGATGTCTATTTGATTCGGTACCAAAAATATTTTGTCTAAAAATACTTATCTCTATGAAAATAAACGTGTTTATGAAGTACTGGTGTGAAAGATGATTTTCCTAAGTCGCCAGATGACCCGTAAAAAGCGTTCTCATTGGCCCACAGCTTCGGCTTCAAACTTCAAACTCATTTTTTCGCAAATGTTGAATTTCAGTCGCGTTGTGCATTTTGCTTTCGCATATTTGTGTAGTAAAAATTTAGATAAAAAGATTAAAATGAACACGTGTATGTAGAAATTGCCAAGGAGAGCAATAAATGTCTTTTGAACAGTGTATCTTTCTTAATTTGTGATCTATGTTGGTTGAAAGTGGCTTTGTTTACGCGAAACTTTACAAAAATATTTTTCTCGCATGCACAACTACCAAAACATGATTAACTTATTTTGTTTTGCATTTTATTGCACCCTTTGCACTCTGAAAATCATGTTAAAATACTTGCATTCCTTCGAAAGCTTTTTTATTGCCCACAGTAATATGAGCAAAATATGTTTTTTTCGAAAACTTTTGTTTATAAAAATACTTACTAAACTTTTGTTTTACAAGGAAATCACATTAAATTTAAAACAGCAATACATCTTTATATAAACGAACAGCACACTCAATTTCAAATAACTAACTTGAATACTTTTTGAGATACAAAATTAAACGTAACAGCATCATTTTTCCATACCGTTAGCTGCCTTAGGGTTAACATCCACTTACAGGAAAGTGGTGGAGTTGAAATGTTGAAGCATGGTAGGGCTTTCAAAAACAACCTCTGCAATCAAATCTGCTTGCAAAGCCTGATTGGATTAAATTTTTGGGTTTGAGAATGGTTTCATACTTCCATATTTCATAAAACACCACTCTCTGCAAATTTGCACACCCCATACCGAGAGAGTATAAGACCGTTGACGTATGAAAGACTTTGAAGGCAATATTGAAGAAACAGAACAGCGGAGATGTTGTTGTTATTAGCCTTTATTGATCGATTTTGACCATGGATGTAAATCACAAGCACATGTAGGTTTAATGCAACACAGCGTTCCAGAAGACTGAATTACTTGATTTGAAAGAACGAACGTTTTCACAGCGCTTACAGCGATAAACAGTCCTCCGTCGATTTGCGGTAATTGCATACTGAAGGAATGATCTGCGTTTCGTAATCAAGAGCAGCATAAACCAATGGCACCAATGTCAGCGGTTGAGACCAAGTTCCTCGTAACTCGTAGGGTCAATGTCAAGAGCACTCACATCACTTTCGCAAACATTTTTATACTCAAGTTCTGACTACCTGATTTCCACTCACCAAAATAGATAGTTTGGAATGCGATCATTTTTCAATCTAAATACATTATAGCGCTTTCTGTGAGAGGATGGAAATTATTACGTCGTATCATTTCAAGTCAATGTTTGGCAGCTAGCAAACATTTGATCTCTTATCACGACATTAGGGTCATAGGTCCAACAATACCCAAGTAGAACCACACCGATCGTGTCTCAATTCATCCCTGTGGACCACCATTAAAGTACTGTCTGCGTTGAGTCACGAGTCCAAAAAGAAACTAGAAAACCTATTGATCAGACGAGTTTAATACGCCCAGAACAAAAAATAAAACACAAGACTAGCTAATTTACTTAGTCTAAATAAACAACAACACTGTCTTGAAACTTATCTGTCCCTGTGGTTGTTGATTGATTTCGTGCCGAGTGGTACGCTTCAAGCGGAAAAAGGCCAATTTGTTCACGCGTACAAAGATTCTCGCGGAACAAGCCACCCTGTGGATTTTGCTATCATTAGAAACATCACATTGAGCTACAGGTTTTGACACATTGGTCCATATTCTATCTTCTGTAATCACCGAGTTATTGCGGATTATTTGTTCAATGCCGAAACCACGCCAGCAACCACTGGCAGCTCACTCAACTCGCAAAACACCAGTTATCGATCAACCGGCAAGCCCTACGCAGCCCACGAACATGTGCGAACGTGTAACGAGGTCCACCGCCCAAACAAACAAATCGATCGATCTAGCTGTGACCGCGACACGGGATCCGTGTGACCTCTGCATCATATGTCTAACCCCGGTAAGCGTTGATAGCGTTTCAGTTAAATGTACTTTTTGCGGGTTCCGTCAACACGCAATTTGACTGATGACTGTGTGCGTCTTGTGAACGACGAGAAACATCAATCTGTTTGTTTTGTTTGTATTAACTGTAGACAATCCAATGAAGGCGTTCGCCACAACACTAAAGACACCGTTTGTAGGACAATATCAGCTCTCGATTTAGAGAAATCTAAAGACTTTAAAGACAAAATTGAAAAACGAATCTCTGCTCTAGAGCAAAGTCTACAGCGAGTTGAAATTGCTATAATCGCGAATGAACAGGTTTATCATACATCATCGCCCGTAGCGGAAATCAGCGATAGAGCAAACGCCGATAAAACACCACAAAAGTCAACTTTGGTTAGTGGTGCATCTTCGGTGATTGGTGGTGATCCAATGCGACAACAAAGGAGCCATAGAGATGATTTCGTTACTAAGTCGCGTAAGACAGCATCTGCTGTGAATGTAAAGAGGAAAACGAATACAGTCAACAGTGTGACACCTCATCGACCAGCACCGGTGCAACCTGTTGGTGGTTTAATGAAGAAGACCCATAGTCTCAGCGTAATTTGCACTAACGTACCTGAAACAAATAATGCACTGTTCGACGACAGGAAAAAGCACGATTTAGCCGAATGGAGCAGACTCTGTGACATGATGAACCTGGTTCCCATTAAACCCTCAGCTATAGTTCGTTTAAGTCGACACCCGAAATCACCCCATCAGGGTGATCCGAGATTACTCAAGGTGATATTGGAGAACGAAAACGACCTGGAAACATACTATTAGGCTCATACTTATTAAGGCGTGTTGCTGGCTCAAAAATCCGTATTTTCGCTGATCTCCCATGGTGGAAACGAAAATCAAAAGCCTCCGATCGGGCATCAGCAAGAAGTTTAAGAAGTTTAGTACTGCTTGGTGTTCCTGAGTGTGCTGAAAATATAGCACCTGATCAAACAGAAAAACACGATAGACAACAATGGAAGTTTATATCCGAAACTATCGATGTAAATGAAACTGTCGCGATTGATACGTTCAGATTACCCAAGTACATCCAATACAAAGGGGATGGACCCCAACCGCTTAAAATCACCTTCCTGACTAGCAATATGGCTGATTTAATTCGAGCACAATGGACTCAAAACAGTCGCAAGCTACCAAGTGGTGTCAGAATGAGTGCTCTGAAAACAAATAAACTAGATCCTGCAGACAATATACACTCACAAGCCCAAGTCAAGTCATTTCAATTAGCTCTCCAAAAAACTATCTGTGTCCGACTCATGCCGAGTCGGAAAAGTAGAAACGACTTCAACGCCTCAGCTCTATACTGTGAACCGGATTGAATTTATGCATACTAACCCTCAATCTTTGCCAAACATATCACAACTCGGAACTAAAACTAGTCTTTCACAATGTCCATCATTGTTAACCCATAAAACCATAAAGTGTCTCTATACAAACGCTCAGTGTCTGAGAAACAAAATACAGGAGCTTGATACCGTATGTACACAGCACTTACCGGACTTAGTTGCAATTACCGAAACATGGTTTGAACCTCATTTATCAGACAATGAATTGGCATTGAAAGGAATGTCTCTTCTCCGTCAAGACCGTACGGGACGCGGCGGTGGCGTAGCACTTTACTACAACCAACAGTTATCCTGCAGAGAAATTGACGATATTGACCTACGTGTACAGGATAATCTGTGGTGCTCAATTAAGCTGACAACGGGAGATGATTGCATTGTTGGCGTGATTAATCGGGCTCCAAGCGCAAGTGACGCGCATAATGTTGAACTACTCCAGAAAATTCGACTTCTGGCTACCAGATTTCAAACGCCACTCCTGGTTATTGGAGACTTCAACCTTCCAAACTTGATGAAGAAAAACGCTCTTTAGATGAATTCGCTCGACGATGCGTTTCAAGAACTGATCTTTGATATTCCTTTTTATAACCACGTATTCGATAACACTAGATATAGAGATGGTAACATGC
>JACCGJ010012033.1:0-11015 GCA_013407085.1 Atriophallophorus winterbourni
CTACTTAACAAATTATTTTATACCCCAATCCATACCTTTCATGGACTGTTTACGCGATGGGATACGCGGAATTATCGGACCCATGATTATACGCTGGTAATGCCCCATTCTTCACATGTCTATTTTACTCGAAATAGTTTACCGTCCACCGTTACTTAACCAACTAACATGCATGATTCACGAGTTTTTATGTAAACATTCGTTTCTCGACTGCTTATATTGTTTAAATCTAAATGCCTTATTGTTTTTTTCTTTACATCTCAACTTACACCATTCTAAGTTTTATACAGATTATTGTACAATTCATAGTACATGTCTTGGCAAAAGCACAAATTGAATAACTCCATGTTCTGCTTCCATACCTTACCATAGCCTCCTCCGTACCATCATTCCGTTCCGGTCATGTAATCTTCATAAATTTCACCTCAAGCTCGACGAACATCGCATACATACTCCGCCGGAATTATTTGGACCCATGATTGTTGTTTGTTGTTAGCTCTTTCGGGTCGATGTCGACCATGGATGTACATCACAATCGCATGGATTTCAATGTTTTACAGCTTTTTAAATGATTAATCAGTCCGATTCGGAAGAAACAATCTGTCCCGCAGCGCTTGCAACGATAGTCAGAACTGGGTTGTAGGGTGTCAGTTGCACGACGGTGGCGTGATCTGCGTTCTATCATTGTGACCTTGTCAATAGTGGAGGTTTGAAGTGTATATGTGGATACTATCGTCGTCGTTCGATCATTTGAACTGTGTAAGCACACAATAGACCTTAAAACGGGGACGCCACTTGTCCCTGATGATTTTTTTTGTTTTTGTGGGGGACGTAATCCTTCTTCACATCACTAAAATATGAATGGCTAGAATACTGAAGCAATGTATATATTCGGTAACATTCTAAATTTGACAATCTACAACTGAGGAAATCATATTGTCGGCAGTCTGTTCAAGATTGATGCCTATATAATTAACTTAAATAAATTTATGAATATATTGTTACATCGAATGTGTTCCTTCAGTAACTATTAAAATTTATTTCTAAATAAAACGTGATGTTTCATTTCTGAAATTAGTCACCCCGTTATCAAATTGTCTGTTTTTCACAAGTTAATGGAGCGTATAGTCTCAGAAAGCATTCGCACACTTTGAAACGCATCATTTCGAGAGGCCATCGCAACGTGAATTCATATGGCATCGATAGTGTTTACAAGCTTCTCGCAGTGGAGTGTCGAGTGTTGGATATTAGTAGCTGTATAATTGGACATATCTTATGCCGTTGATACAGTCAATAACAATGTGATTCTACAAAACTCCTTGACATTTCGGAATCTGTGATCCGATCCTTCGCTAGATGTGCGACTACTTACCAGATTGCCTGGCAAGAGTTAGACTAAATGCAGTGTTGTCAAATAAGATTGAAAACACAAGTGATGTCTCACAAGGATCTTTGTTATAACGGCTGCTTTTTCTCCTACACATAAAGGATTTGCCCCCACTCATAAAATCAAAATTGAATTTGTTCGCGTATAATACGTAATTTTGACATCACTCAGCTCTGCTGAAAATGATGAGAAACAGTCAACTGAGGCAGTTAGGCAACATCACGTGCTACGAATATTTTTCTCTATTGCTAAACTGTAAGCGGATTTTCACAACTTATCCGATTGGGTGGCTGTGAACGACATGAGATTTTACAAACAGTACTGAAATATGCTCCATCTTGACAAGAATGTTACTTGGACATATTGCTTTGGAACTGAAAGTTTGGTATGAATCTATGAGAAAAAATCCTCTGAGTATGGATTAGTGAAATTATGAAAAACAATTCTTCGACAAAAAGCGTATCTACAGCCCAGAAGATGGTTAACTATATTTTGAAGAATACTCGGATATGAAAATGTTTTCTGATCTCCTTGATGGCTTGAAGATTTTGCCCTCTTTCAATAAAATTTATCAGAAAGCGACAAAGTCTGTTACGTAAAATGTATCTTTGCTTCGCCTGGATCAGTGACTTTACTAATATGACGCTACGGCAAAATATTATTCTCACTTATTACATTGTGTCTACCGAAGGACACCCACTAAGATGCATGTTTCATATGTGGTTTTTCGTGTGGTGAGCACAGATCTCGTGGACATACTCCAACCATCTACATTTCAAGGTCATTGATTGAATGCCGGAGCCGTGTTTCGATGTACACGCCAGACGATCGGTTTCGCGATGTTTGCACTCATCTGGCAGGTCCTGAAACACATCTCACTGTCTCCACCTGACGATGGCAAACAGCCAGAAACTGGTAGTGGTGTGTAAGCGCGGGGGATGTGAGCAACACATTACTTTGTTCCTGATCCACGTTCAGTGAAACATTGCAGGAATGCCGCGTTTCAAAGTGGTTGACACGACCAACCTGTTTAATCACGTATTCAAACACAGGTAGATGGTTTAAGCTCACGGACCTGAACAAAAATATATTGTACGGTTCGTTCTTAACATACCAAGTTTGGGCCTAACTTTTTACATCAGTGCTCAATTTAACTGGAATAAATTCATTTGCACTAACAACATCCTTTTCCAAAAAAATGAGGGTATATGGAGTTCCGTTAGACAATATATCTTGATTGGAAAAAAGTTTAAAAAGGACCACAAAACGGCTATTCTAAATTTGATCCTGCTTTCAATCCGCATTTTCGATCATTTGTGAGTTCTGTACAGCATCATTTTCCGATATTTCTGTCGATTTTTGTTCATCTTGACTGGCGTGCACCCTTGATTTCACGCGGATCGGCAAGGTGTCATAGAGTGCAAGATACGTTTCCATCGCGTGTTTGAAGTGGGTCAATCTGAACGATGCGCGTAGAGCCTCCACTGGGATTTGTTTACCTTTCCGAATTACTTGTTGCGCGTTCCTCGTCCAAGGCCTTCGTCAACACTTCGTTCAATTGTTTCTGTTCTTCGTATGTTTTATACAACCTAAAGATGATAAATTGGTGGGTTAACACAATATTTTACAAAAATTAGGATATGGAGTTAGACTTAAAAACCTAGTGTTCAGCAGGTTTCGCACAGCAGACCACGAAGATTAAATGCAGATACTCCGGGGGATTCCTGGCCAACCGTTCAAGGTGATGATAAATCATCAATATGTGTTCGAAAATTCATTCTCTCAAGCATTTAATAGAGCATAAGGATCTCGCTTGAACAAGAAGACATTCAAATGATTTGAGCGGTCAACATTCTCGACTGGATACACATTATTTTTTCCTAGAATCTGTTAGAATTTGTTATTTTTACTTAGAACGCCCTGTCCGAAAATACCATACATTCCAGATGGTTGTGGTTGTTTCCTCAAAGCTCACTGCATACATAACAAACCATGGGCTGCATTAGTGTTCCTATTAAGTCTCAGAAGATTATATGTTTTTGCTCCATATACCTTTCCAAACTAAGGTATTTGCTAAATTACTTGCATTGTATATACCATACACATTTTAAGTGCAAAGGACAACTCCCGCATTGGCCATCAATAGGTGGATACGGTAAGTGAAGTTTGAGTGAGTCTTTATTCGTTGTAAGAGTGGAAACAACGTAGAGCTTTGGAGCCATTGTTCAATGGGGTTAATGCAACGAAACACTATAATTAAATGATTTCTAAATTGGAATATAAGTATTGCATAGGAGTGAGACACCATGCATTAGAGGTAGAGAAGTTTGAAGCTTAATTTTTATAAGCTTTTATTAATATATCCGCAACACGAGTGTGTATATTAAGGCAGTCGATCGAATCCAACTATATCAACTGGCATGCTAAGGCCTTGTTAACACCCAGGATCAAACACAATTGCCAAAAGTTGAGCCACAGTGATTGAAAACCAGTTAGTCCACAAACGAAGTCTACTCGCAATGTGACTACAAAGTAGGGGTTCCCAAAAATGATGAAACGTTTGATTAGATACTCCGATAATTGGATTTGTGGTAGCCACATGTGATTCTTTGATAACTAGGTCTTCAGTGTTCCAGATGGTCATAACACAACAGTTCTTCTAATAAGTTTATTTGTTTTGTTATGAAATATCAAAGGCACCTGACCTTGACTTCTTGAGCTGACCGAAAAGGCATATATTCGTTATCCCTAAGGTAAATAAAAATAGGGGAATTTCGGTATGCATGTTTTTCCTTATTTTGTCAGAAGCTTATTAGGAGCAGGAGTCGTGTTAAGCCGTCTGAAAGTTGTATCCTCCTTCGTCCTGGCAACTTTTGAGAAGGCATCAAGATTCAAGACTCAAGATTTATGGTGAAAAAAGCAAATAGCTCTACAATACCATAGGATATATGTATGAAAGTTAAAAAAATATTTACTGTAATGTTTGCGTCAATTGGCTTCAAAGGAGGAGCAAGAGCAATTACAATTGTGATATAGAGAGAAGAACTTTCAACCGGACTTATCGGTTTGGTTAATTTGTTTTACCAAGCATGTGTGTGAGAAGGAATCACTAAGGAATTTCAGTAAACTGGAACACACAGCAGTATTCAACATAAAAGATCGTAACGATTACGAGGAAGGCAATTTTTGTCGGTAATCATTTCCTCAAAAAAACATACACGGACTGCATAAAAGTTACGTCTATGTATCGTAAAAGGCTGAAACAGTGAGTTTCCACATTCTTTGCCTAAATGTGTCAGCCTAGCTGTTCCATTAGTTCGAATCGTATCATGGTATATAGGGAGCACTTTCTGCATGGACATCAGCTAGTTCTCCATGTTGAACTGCCCTGGCATACATACATACGTTTCTGCATTTAACGGAACTTCAAAGCTGGGAAAAGGTTTTGAGCTACCGCGGTTATTTTTCAAATCATTCTAGGTAAACAATTGATTGAAATATAGTTCGGATCGAACGCGTATTTAATATGAAGATAGGTTTGAGTGCAATCAGCTGGAACATGGCTATGGGAAACGTTTCGAAAATGACGAACCTTCTATTACACAAGCGATACGTTATTCAAAACAAGCTCTAAACAATTGCAGTCAAATCTCTTTGCATTCTCGGTAAATATTTCAATCCTTTTTGTGATTTGTGTGATAAGTAAATTATTCTAAATCTGTACAATCGCATTTGAATTCAAACCCTGGGCAAGTAAATTGAACGGTACATTTCGTAACCGCTTGGTAAGGTCATGGTAAAGTCATGAACATCATAATAATCGAGAAAAAGGTCATCACAATATTCCGACTTGCTGCTCAGAAAGCGAAAAATCAGTGTGGTTAGCTACTTGTCCACCTTGTCAAGGCCAAAGGAAACGAATCTTACTGTATCCACTTGATTACGACAAATTACCAAAATGCGGATGTGATGTGTAAGTGTAAGAGATGTGATGCGTTCCTCAGATTGATATGTAGTATGGTGCTCACCTCCCCTTCACTTACACACCACAGCCAGTTTTTGTTTGTCTGCTTCAACAGTTTCCGTGAGCCGTGAAACAGTGTTGATGCGGTATATAAATTTATACTTATACTCGGACAGCAATCACTTTGTGATTATGTTTATGAGATTGTATCGCTCGTATGACGGCTGCAATTATATATTATTTCACAACTACTGTTAACAGGATGTAATTTACCGTGAAGCATTGAAATTATATCCATTCAAACTCAAATGCAAATTTCTAATCATGTGCTACTAATAAGTAGTATAATGAATCGAAAACACCTGTTAAACACCACACGATAATAATCAAATTATACACCACGACAAGGTAAACCCGAGTTTCTCAGCATGATAGTCTGACATATAAAAGTTAAAGAAAGCGCACTAAATATTGTTTAACTGGTGAAGGCCTAAATTTACGAATCAAGTTGAGAAATCTGCTGTTGGTCCAAGTAAACCGAATAATTTCGCGTGCCACTGATTGTTTACTGCTATTTGCAGTTTCTTCTCATGACGGATGATACTTTTGGTAAAACGTCAAACAAATTCATCAAATTTCGCGTGCTTCAATTATAATTTACCTTTAAATGCTGATATTTGTTCCCGAATATTTGTGTAATTGTTGCGTCGGCCGACGACTGATATTTCAGGCCTGGTTGCGTAATATATCTTAATAATATCTGTGGATTTCATTTGCTGTTTCCAAAATTTTTCGGATTTAGTAAAATAGTACGTGGAATTGGATGATTAAAGAAAATTTTGTCGAGCAATTTATCATGATTCGACAAATTAGTGAAAATTGATTTGAAGCCGATTCCTTGCGAATTGGATGAGACTTGCTGTTTAGACTCTAAAAATAAGTGGTATCCTTGACATGGAGCAAGCAATGACTCTCTTTAACGCGACAAGTTTAATTGATATGCATGTGGTGTATCAACAACATTCAAAAAGCGTCCAAGCGACAATATATGTTTGTGACTACTCATTAGTAACAAGTTTTTCGAAATATTCACAATGCTTATTGAACTGGTTCACATTGGAATCACTGGTCCAGCGGTTCTGTCTCGTTTAGGCTTACCAGTAATGCATATCCGCTGGCTCGGGTCTGACTACAACCTCGGACCATCATGATTATAGATTAACGCCTAAGAATAAAATTTAATAACGGAATATCTTAATTGTCTTAATAAGAGCGATATTTTTGAAGCGTGTGTTAGCCGTCAATTGAATAGCTTATCTTTTTCTTATCATGTTTATAGATTTGCGAATTCACTAAGCTCTACATAAAAGAAATTATGGGAAAAAGTATCAAATTATAGAGTAAAAGCTTGTTGGCCACGTTTTATGAACCGAAAGTACTTTATTACAAGTGGCTATTCTGTTCAAGCAGATACTCTAACAACGATTTTAAAAGGGGTACATATTTGTGAAAATAAAGTTTGCAATAAATCGGTTATAGCGAGTTTTTGGTAACGTTTCGCTTCTAAACACAGAAGCTTCGTCAGACCAAGGGTGTCGGTACGAACAGTGTTCATGTTTAAATGGCATTTTCTTGACCAATCCTGAGTTCTCTAAGCTAGACAGGTGAGATCAAGACAATAGATCAACCCCCTAAATGCTGTGTTAATCCCTAAATTGTTTATTTAGTGTGCAGGTACGAACAGCGTCCCGTGACACGCTGCTTACGTTATCCATGTGCACATTAGGTGTTATGCACGATAATCCTTATCCGCTGCAGAACCGAACGGCAGATTGTTGAGATATGAGTACATATTTGACTGTGTTGACTTGAGGTGTATGTAACTCGTGAAGCGTTCTGGGGCTATCTTTCCGTGTACATCTTATTCATGTGCTTGAATAAAATTGTGCACTTGCCAAATGGAGTGATTTGAAACATTCGCCACGAAGCATAATATTGTTCTCCAATTGATTACTGTTCACAAGCGTCAAAGTCGTAAGCGGTTCAGTTTAATTTCTATTTATTTCATTCTCATTGTCACGCGTAGTTTGTTCAGTACCCTGTCCTATTTTGATCTGTTGTTAGGTCGAATTCCCCACTAATTGTGTGGAAAGGCATCATCGATAGTTTTAATCATCGTGGAGATGTCAACGAAGATGATAATGGCTTTAAACGTGTGATTGTATTTTGTAGTTTCATGTGAGTTCATTGTGTGTCTTTGTAGCAGAATACTAAATCAAAAAATAACTGATAGAACTTTCACTATCCATCCGCGCGGCATTTGTAACAGAACTTTTAAACAAACTTGGAGGCGGATTTTTGAATATATAACAAGGTCATTCCACTAATCTATCCGAAGGAAAGCCAACAACAAGCAATGTATACCTCCGAATTATTGCAATTCAGGTACTTGTCAAAAGTAATGTGTTGCTCGCATCCCCCGAAATTACACTCAACTACCGGTTTCTGGCTGTTTGCCTTCATCAGGTGGAGACAGTAAGATTAGGTTCAGTGAGCCTTGAAACAGTGGATAAATGGTAAACGAAGTTATACTTGAATGCCACTGATGCATAGGGTTCGTACAACTAATCACGATGTTCAAACACAGTGCATTCAAAGCACTGTAGCATTCAAGTATAACCTCGTTTACCATTTATCCTGGAAATCGCAAATAAATTGGTTTAGCACAAAGTCAGAACGGCGTTCGAATGTCAGGTCACGGATACGCATACCTGATGAGCGGCAATAACCGCGAAACCGGTCGTGTGCTTCTGTCCTGCTTTTCGAACGTCATATACTACTTATTAATAAAAATCTGACTTTAAACAAAAACCATTTATCCACTGTTTTAAGGCTCACTGAACCTAATCTTACAGTCTCCACCTGATGACGGCAAACAGCCAGAATGCGGTATTGGAGTGTAATATCGGAGGATGTGAGCAACACATCACTTTGGTCATCCATAAGCGCCTTGAGTGCTTGACCACGAATCACTATGTCATTCTGTGTTTGAACATCGCGGTTCGTTGTACGAACCCTATGCAAAAATGGCATTCAAGTAAGTTTACCATGTACTTGTAATTCTTAAGTGTACTTAGCTGTCTGTTGTCGAATGAAGTTGTTGACAATCAAACAAGCTTTAAAAGATTATTCACTGTGAACAAACTGATAGTGGTCTTCCTATTTAATCTATTATCTTTCCCCGACTGTTACCGTGTACTGTGAATATGAACAAAACAAATTCTCTCATTTATGGTACTCTAAATTTTGACGTTGTAATTGAAATATATCAATCATTTTATTTGCAACCATAAGCAAAAATAATCAGCCATGCGAGTTGTAATGAAAAATGACCTCAATAAACAAGTAACGTTAAAAACAATAAATCATGCAATACTTACTTCTTGGTAGCATCAACACGATTTTCTATTTTATTCAAAAGCAGTTTCTTTTGAGCTGAACAAATTCGAGTATACTCTGCATATTTTACCTTTCAGTCGCTCGCACTCCTCAGACAAGCTATGAATCTCCGCATACACTGAAGTGCGTTCAAGGGTTTGAATGAATTAAAAGATCCAGAACTTGCCTTTGCTGATCTCATCCGCGATCGCGGTGTTCTTCTTATCCACTTCGCCCAACGTCTTGTCCAAATTCTCTTTGGCTAAATGAAATGCTTCGCGATATTGATTTATCTCTAACCTGCAATGTATCGTTGCAATATTTCCTCGGTCTTCATATTGTTTGGCCCGTTTGTACACATGCTGTTGCTATAACTTTGTCGATATCACAAAATATTAAGGACTAGAAATTGTTCCAGCATTTATTTAATAATAATAAGTTATATTGAAAAATGTGGATGGATACTGAATTCAGGTTTAGAACTTGAGCAGATATATAAATAGTGTTTGGATAAAATTATGGAAATAGATAACGTGTATAAATCTGGAACTTTTACCGTTTGAAAACATTTTACAAATTTGATTAGTGTTCCTTTATTTCAAAATAAATTCTCTTCATAAATTTAGCAAATATTTTATTAAATTTTCTATATTGCATCAAAATATCAAAGGGGATAAGTTTTCTCTGAATGTATGACAGGCGCTTTTCTAACTAGATATGCTTGAGTGCTTAGCAATTCAATAGGAACTCTTCAAACGTTATTACAGTCACCCACGTTTAGGAGTAAGAGATTATTCTCAAAAGTTATAAAGTGTTGAATGAGCATTAATTTTCCATGTAATTCTTTATGGATGTGTGCATCTGCAGCTAATGCGTATGATGATTGTACTGTCTTCACTTGATGATTGCACAACCACGTTTGCAAGTCAAGACGGGGTCTTAACCAAACTCAAACCTTTGACATCGTATTAATGCCTGAAGCAACCGCCATAGATGATAAACAATTCCTGGCACCACTGGAAAAGTGTGACCATGCGGTGCTTATCTTTGATTACGTATGTTGTGCGGAACGATTGAGCGAACAGGAAAAAGTCCTAAGAATAATACAATTACAATCATTAAGTCCTCTCTAGGATGCATACACTCAAGAGTTCGTTTGCATGGATTCTGGCTCATATTACAATACATTTCTAAATTATTTGTATTCAAAGATTGAAGAAAACTCGAGTTTTATACCACAAAAATGCAACCATAACTACCAGTTTGTTATCCGGAGTAGAACTAAGAATTGGTTAGCTATAAAGTGAGAGTCTTGGGTAAAGCATACGAATTTTGAAAGCAACTTGGAAGTGATTCTGTAAGATACGGAATCACGTCACGACTCTTGTAAGAGAAGATCGCGTGCAGTTCCAATGGAACTAGTTTAATAGAATGGAAAATAATCCTAAGCTTCTCTACAAGATAGTAAATGAGCGAGCAAGAATCAAATTGGGTGTATTCTCCGTATAAATTATTATTATTATTATTATCATACAAGTCTTTACAGACGATGTGCCAACAAGTATACCATGAAGAAGGTACATGATGAAAGAAAAAAGAAAAAAAGAGGGATTTTTTTGTCTGTCTGTTTACACATGCCGTTTATGATCTTTTTTGTCTTTTTTGGAATAAGGGAGGAGGGAGGGTCACTGATAAACCGGAACACAAGCACGGCAGGATTCTCGTCACTGGTTCCTTTTTTTGCCATCACACTGAGTGTTATCAGCCACATATCTTCACGGTCCTTCGGACCCCACCCGGGTAAGCGCGATGTTCCCACGATGGCTAGTGGGGCTGTTAGACGCTTGAGGGTCTTCCGCTAAATGGATTGACTCACTATGAAAAGATACCGCCGATGCTCTAGCAACTTCTTACTCGCTTGTCTTCAATCCTAAGCATTGTATTCCATATTAAGTTTCACCAAATTCCCTTCGTTTGGAATTATTAGGTGAAATGACTGTCAATGAATATATGTTTGGGCGGAAACATTGTCAACTAAACGAAAAGAAAATAAGACAAATTTACCCCTGCCATACTTCGCAGGTGTCGAAATGATTTGGCTGCTCCTCTCACGCGCTCATTCGATTCCAGCCTACATGAAAGAAACATACCACCACATTGGAAATTAGGGATGATAACACCTATTTATAAAGGCGATAGCCGTTCAGACAGCGAACGATAGACCCG
>JACCGJ010012034.1:0-10035 GCA_013407085.1 Atriophallophorus winterbourni
GTGGCGGGTGTTTTCAAGCACACCTCCGAAAGAATCTGGGCACTCGTTTCGACTTGGTCGACTATCGCCCTGTGATACTGATACTGATAGCAGTGCACAAAAGTGATCATATTGCACGCAATGCATCGGGAAGCACTCAACCGCGACCAGAGTGTATGTGAGTTGACATACCGAAAACAATTCAATGAGCCGAGAAATCACAGTAATGCTTGAGATATCGGGACATGGAAAAGCAAAAGGAAAACGTGAAAATTCATCGACAATTGTTATTAAATAACGGTTTGGGGTTGCAGAAGGAATCGGTTCTTTAAAATCAACATTCAGACGTTCGAACGGATGAGTTGCGTTGATCAACGGTTCATTATATGGATAGAAAAATTGGGTTTTATCGTACATCAAAGTCATCTCTTTAACATCTCTTCCTGAACCACGAACTTATTTCTGATGAGTCTACAGACCTCAAATCCAGTAAAAAACAGAAAGCATTATCTAAATTAATGAACGCTAGGGCATCGGGAAATTGTGATAGGATATGCTACATCATTAAACAAAATCAACGCGGTAATAATTGCAGTTGTAACTGAGCCTTTTGCTGTTCGTGAGGAATTTCTTGTATTTTTCAATGCTTCATATAATAACAACTCTTATCCAGAGGTAATCACACAGCCTTCATGCAATACGTTAGACACATACGACATACGTAAAGTTTGTAATCAAGTTGCAATCTTCTACAAACCTGATGAAACATGTTTCGTACCAGCAATGTGCAAAATGGGATCTTAAGACTTCTTCTTAATACTACTTAATCTCTTCAATGCGTCTATCAAATCAGGAACATTCCCCTTATAATGGAAACATTCCGTTGTTATTCCTCGACATAAGTCCGGATCACTACATACAGTTACCAATTATCGACCCATTAATCACACACCACTTCTAGCTAGAATATTTGAGAAGCTTGTCAGACAGGCCACCCTAGCATACTTGACACCAAACTATTTCATATCAAACCAGCACGGATTTCTCAACAGAAAATCTTGCGTCACTTGTCAACTAGAATTTTTAATTACGTGACACAATCACTAGATTCAAACCTTGGAGTCATAGTTGTATTCATTGATATTATGAAAGCCTTTGACAGGGTCCCGCATAATCTACTCCTCGCAAAATTATCTGCTGTAGGTATTACTGGAAACCTACTTTCGTGGTTCAAATCTTTTCTTACTGGTCGCACCTTTTCGGTAGATATAAATGGCTACCATTCAAGAACTTTGCCAATTCCAAGCGGAGTCATACAAGGAAGCGTTCTAGGTCCACTACTCTTCTTGATATTTATCAACGATATACTATCTGTCATAACACACTGTAAGATCTTTTTGTTTGCAGATGATATAAAAGTCGCCATAGCCTTTCCATCTAACCAGACTAACGACTTTATATCAAAATTGAACCAAGACTGGATGCTCTACTTCAATGGAGTATTCGAAACGGTCTTGAGTTCTCCACCAATAAATCTACTTTCATAAATTTCAACTCTACCTTACCAAAAGATTCGATCATCCTAAATAATACACCACTACAACCAGCACAATGTGTACGTGATTTAGGTTATCGATATTCTGGATCACTTACATTTCATGAACAAATTTGCTACTTGATATCTAAAACAAAAAAGAATATAGGTTTACTTCATAGATTCATCTCTCTGCCCCAGTGCAAGCTGGAACTTTACAAGTTACATACACTACCTTTATTAGATTACTGCAACATAATATCTAACATTACTCGGTCTGATAGTTATGCTTTAGAAGGCATCCAATGTTCTTTCACACGATCCATTACCACTCATATCTCCGTGACCCGATGAAGTGAACTCCCAATACAATTATCTGCTTTTGAAGTTGCATTTGGAACATCATACATAAACAAACATTGAGATTCTGACCTACCCAAACTGTAATTAACCGATTTCAAACAATTACTGTTGTATTCGTTAAAAACATGAACTTTTATCATTTAGTTTTCCAATTTTCTATCAACTTTATGTTTTAAACAAGCTACCATCTGTACAAATGTTATCCAACTATTTTTACGGTTGTTACCAACAACAAAAATGTCTTTATGTTCGACCCTAACATTTGTATAATTACCGTTTTATTTGATGTACTTATTCATGAAAACAAATGATCATGCATGGATTGACTTGGTGTATCCCATAATATACATTATTATCATTATAACTGCTGTGCAATTATTACCATGTTGATCTTGTTTAATGATGTAGTTTATCTTGTCTGAATTTTCCGATGCCCTAGCGTTCATCAATTTAGATAATGCTTTCTGTTTTTACTGGATTTCAGGGCTGTAGACTCATCAGAAATCAGTTTATGGTTTATAATTTGTACCCGCGTGTCAGATAGTTCATACGCAGGCAAAAGGGAAAAGATGTCATGCTTATTACGAGCATATGATGTCAAATAAGCAAACGTTTTTATAACTTATGATCTTTACTCAGTTTGGGGCGTCTAGCATGTCTGGTAGTAGATTTCTGTAGTAACTCAACAAGTTTATTATGAAAGATTTCGGAGATTACATTAAAATTGTCAGAAAGGAAAAATTCAGTTCAATCTTCGTTTCTAATGAGGTTTTTAAAGATTCTCCAATCTATGTGAATAATTATATGTGGCTTTATAACACTAGTTATTATGCTATTGCAACTCAATTCGAAAGATATAATGTTTTGATCACCATTAAAAATGACGGAGATACGTTTAGGTTTGAAGGTGTGATATTCAGAGTAAAGACAAGGTCGAGGATATTTTTATTGCGCGTTGGTTCATCAACAAACTGTGTAAAACCTAATAGTTTGGTGGTATTAGAAGAAGAATTGAGGTTTATGTCGTTGCTTTCTACTCGGTTAAGTGAAGGCATGTTAAAATCTCCTGCAATTAATTTATAGCGGGAAGGATGGACAGAGGCTTCTATGAAACAATCGGTCAAGTGTTGAAGCGATGAAGAATTAGTAGCCGGTGGATAGTGGATGCATCCAATTAAGAGATCAAAAGCCGGTAATGCCAGTCAGATAGAATCTTCGATATGATCAAAGACGGTTGAAATGATTATGTTAGCTTGGAGGTTAGAATGAACATAAACAAGGCATCCTCCTTCATGTTTTGAAACGCAGTCTTTTCTAAAAATGTGATAGTTTGGAATCAGAAGTTCACAATCTGATTGTTCCTTTTTTGTCCAAGATTCAGTTATTAGAATAATATCAGAGGGATTGGAGAGAAGATATGAACGTAAAGCTAATATCTTGTTAGTTATGGATCGAGCATTGATAAGAATAAATCGAAGAGATGAGGGGCTATGATCAGAAAATGGCTTATTATGTATTTTATTATTATGTGGAGCATGTTGGTTTAGGTTAAGAGCCTCTGTGGAGGGATTTGAAAATTTCTCATACTTGAATAAGTGAACATAGTATAGTGAGTGCTAAATGAGTTAAAATATGGAAAATTGGTGTCAGGGGACCAGCTAATATGGTTAAAAAATGATGTGATGGGTTGTAATAATTCGAAAATGGGCTCGGGTATTGTGGACTCGGTCGATGGAATTGCCATGCCAAGTTCCGATATAATGGATAAGGCATTATACGTCGAATACATTCCGGAGTATTTCTATTGTCAAAAGTCAAAAAATTCCTAAAAGAAGGTGGTGCAGGCAATAACGCACTAGATTGTAGAAACTTAGGCAAGATGGTTTTTTTCCTTGGGTGAGGGGATGTAATAATTTTAAGTGGAATAATAGGTTGTGTTGAATTATTCACAGGAGAAGGTGAAGTTGGAGGTGCATTCAACTCTTATGGCACCTTATCGAATTCCATCGTTTCTTTTCCATTGTTGGAAGATTCGGTGGAATATTGAGTAAAAGTAGTAGTAGTGGTAGTAGTAGTAGTAGTATAAGTAGTGAATATTCTTGTTTATAGAATTTACTTCCCAATAGAAAACAACTGAACACTTCGTTGGGTGATTACAAAAAGCAACTCCACTCATTTTTAACGTCGAATAAATTCCTTAAGCTATTTAATATATTTACATCTCCCCGATAATTTTAAATTATACGGAATTAAAGGCTTTTAGGTTTTTACTTATATATTTTAATAGCCATTTAATTTTATTTGGGAATTTAGTTTCCAGAATCATTGAATTTCAGGAAAATACACTCTCCTAATTCTTGAAGCGATGATGCCAGTTTCGTTTCCTGGATTCGATCAATAGAATTCTTAATACGCTTATTTCAGTTTGAACTTATATGCTGAAAAAAAATCATGAATAAACAGAGCGATTCGGCCCTACCAGTACTATAAATTATCAGTTTCCTATATTTCACACATTTACCGGTTTTTTGAAAAATTATGAAGTTTTATTAATCGATTTTACTAAGCTATACATTTTTATGTTTCATGTTAGCTACAATGTGTAAGTTTGATACCAAAATGTTTTTATCGCTTGCTCACAAAAATATGTTATCATTTTCGGCCCTAAAATTTGAAAATCATTGTTTCATTTTTTGACCATTTTCATAAAACCAAATGATCGTGCATTGCCTGACTTGGTTTATCGAAGAATATACATTATTATAATAATTATTTTAAAGTTTGATAATATAAAAATCAATGATGATACGGATTTCATCGTAAAATATTTCCCATATTTCATGATCTGTTGTGAGTTCAAAGAAATCCATTCGATGAGTTGTAATGAGAGGACAATGTAAATCATATCAGATTTGACTATGTTGGTAGACTATTTTCTACTGGCTCGTTTTGATAGATAAAATCAAATGTCATGACAACGTTATCACTTAATCTGAATGGAGCTGTATTGGAAACAGATTTCATCATGAGTTCTTCGTTTGTGAGTATGAGGTCCAGTATATATTTCGGTAGTTCTAATCTAAATCGCGTTGGTTGTTGTACATAGTTGTAAAAAGGATATGAGCTCCATACTGCTTGATACAATAACCCGCCTGAGTCGGCCTCCCAACTCGCCTCATCTTGACGAACCGCCTTCATTGAGAATAACTCTCAAAAGCCAGTAATAGATGATAAACGTTCTTGTTAACTCTTACGTGCTCCGTACATGTTCGCAGACTAAATGTCGCAAACACGTTAAAATTTCGTGTTGGGAGGTAAGTTAAACAATGGGAAAAAATCTGACCAACCCAGTGTTGTTCTTTTTGGTGTTCCGAACACATTAACACTGCTTGAGGAAGTGAAATACAGCACCACGATTACAAACAGTGGCTCTGCGTTGCCAACAGCATCGGAGCTCACGAGTCAGTATAAAATTTTAGAATACCTCAGTCACCAAACTATGAAGATGACATACCAAAACCTCTCTAAACAACCTTTTAAACGAAAGGTATGATAGAATCAATTAGGGCCAACTGGAAAGCAAATCATATGAACATCCCGAAGGATGTCAGAATGAGTGACTACAGACTTTATACACTGAAACCGCCTAATGAACCACGGTTTCTACAATCAGACGCGACTCCGATAAGAAACACTGTGGCAATCCCAACAAAACAGCCGATGTCGGACTCTCGAATGGTCGGACAAATAGACGAGCTTTCAGCTTCATCACTGTATACGGAAACCACAATATATTGCCTTTATACAAACGCACAATGCCTCGTAAAAACTAGCTGTACTGAAGGATGTCTGTAATCAGCATTCACTAGACGTCATAGCAATAACTTATGAATGGCTCCAATCCTGTTTCGGAGAGACCGCTTGAGAACAGGTGGTGGAGTAGCTGTTTATCACCACGAACGATTATACAGTACTGTAGTTACAGACACTGAACTCGATCTGGAAGATAGTATATGGTGCTACTTGAGGCTCGAATCAGGCGACAGTTGCATCGTTGGTGTAGTTTACCGTTCACCATCATCATTGGATGCGCATTAACGACAAACACTTGAAAGCAATGCAGTACGCGGAAAAACAGCGCGAATCGCAATTGCTGATTATGGGAGACTTCAATCTCCCTCAACTATATAACCGAGTAGAGCATCCACCCCGATTACTAAACTACAAATTTTGAGAACTGTTCGAATACATCCCCTTGTATAATTATATTTTCGATTATACACGACAACGAAATTTGCAACTGACCTAGTCCTAACCTCTGAAGCCACGACCGTTTAAGATGTTCAGTATCCCCCTCCGCTGGGTTGAATCGACTAAATAGTTCTGCTTTTTCAATACTTGTGAATGTGCCAGTAGAATTGTGAAGCAAACAAAACGAAATAGAAAATGTGGATTACATTGGTTTGCTGGAAACAATGGTAGCTTCCGATGAACATAATATAAATTTCAGTAATCATGACTCGCATTGCAAAACCCTGACAGCTTACATCATCAACATGATACATTTCAATTCTAAATATGTCTCGAAACATAATAGCTAAGAATCACACTTCAGAATTCGCAGTCTGACTAGAAAATGGTTGACAAAGCGAAATTTGGTATGGGTCGCCAGAACTGATTCGACCTGGGAAAACTTCCACGAATTGCGGAATCAAGTTACAAATTTCATCTGAGAGGACAAACAATATCACCAGCTTTAGCTGGCAGTAAGAATACAGCGAAATCTCAAACTGCTTCATCGAACTATTACCAACACTACGAAGCTGAAACCCCATGTTTTTCCAATCATGACAGATAACGGACTAATTGATTCTGTGCTGAAAACCGCTAACGCAATAAGGATGCATTACAATCATCGGAATTGTCATCACCAATTGTGCCGTAGACTATATGAGATATATGCTTCAATTGTGAAATAGTGCAGCAGCACCTTAGCAAGTTGTATATCAACAAAGGTCCCAGGAGCTTGCGGAATCACACCTGCAAAGTTATGCGGCAATTAATTGTGCGAAAAACTTTGTGATTTATTTAATAATTTTTTGAGGGAAGGTGTTGCACCGACTGACTTGAAGAGAGTAAACATAACACCCATTTAAAAAGGTGGAACTCGTTCTGATCCAGCAAATTACCGCCATGTTACATTCCTTTGAGTGATCTCTTTTGCGTAATTAATCAACCAGTTTTCTCTCACGCAAACAAATCCCAATGTTAACAAAGGAATTCCATAGCATTTGTGTAACATCATAATATAGATTTTATTTTTGGGGCTGATGAAGATCTCGCTGTAATATGTTCGCTCAAGGCGTTTTCTCTCCGTCCATCTGCTTAACTGGGTGGAGAAATCGTTTCGGGAACATTCATGTTCGCGCGGTTTAATTCGTGAACAGCTGGATACAAATTTCAGGAGGTGCCAATTTTAGGCATTGGTTCAACGTCTCGAGTACTCTATTCTTTATTCCTCGATTGATTGTTTTGAAAATGGAGCTGATGCGATTCATTTTTGGCTAAAGGCGCAATACATAAGTCAGTTATATACCGTTTAAAATTAGGATCTCTTGAAAAATTCTCCATTCACTGCAGTTAGTTACTGGATGCTTATTTCTTCTAAATTAGTACACCATTAACTATAGCAGCTCAGTGTTTTATAGCTAGTTCCACATTGTTACCAAGAATGTTTTTTCCTTCACACGAAATATACAAAGGTATTCTTAAGGCGGATTTGTTTACAAATAAGAGGGAAAATGCGATCAGGTTATTATCTGCATCATGTACAGAGGTTCGAATGTGGCTCATTTGAGACTCCAGATCTAACATCATTTTCAGTAGAAGGCACGTCTTTCACTAGATGAAGCTAAGCTTCTATTTTATTCAGACGATGGGCCATGAATGCATAACTCGGATCACTAGGTAGACCCTTCGACGTAACGTCTGCATAAGTTTCATTCATTTCTGACAGATCAACAATAGGTGTTGAAGGCGAGCCAGCGGCGGGTTAATGCACGTTCGATGTATTCACGGTACTAATACAATTTTGTAAACGATTTGTAGTCGAAGAAGCTAATGGCACGCGAGATTGCTCCGCAGATAGGTAGTATCTTCCCTTAGTTAAAGTTAAGTCACTATCTATGTCTCCTCCATCGGGCACTTCAGCGGTTTTAGTAGATGCAGCTACGACTTTATTTTGACTACCACCTTGCGTAACATTTAGTGGTGGAAGGCATATCTTACATACCGTACGAATAATATTGCATGATGTCTGCTAAAGCCACCGATATATCTCTGGCTTTGTTCCTACACTCCGAATATGCATCCATTTGAAACATATTTCACATTGTACAGCTTTTGCGTTATCCGCAGCCTGTTTAGAGCATACAAGACATGAGTCCCCCGAGCTAGCAACGGGGCACCGATTCCCTTGAATCTTCCTTGCAGTAGGTGCTATATTATCTACTCTCGCCGATTTTTTTAGTCATAAGCATGTTAAAATCCGGTGATAATCAAATAAAAACAATATCGAATGCTTCGTAAGAAGAAAAATTCCACGTCGACCTGAATTCAAACGTATTCAAAGCAGTCAATAGTCAATAGTCAATAGTGTATTGTGGAAATAAAAACTACAAGCTTAATAGAATAACCACAGGATAGTTAACACATTGGGTCGGGAAAAATGTCCACAGTCCAGAAAGAAGAAAAGTAATTCATATTGAGTGGGAAGTAAACGCTGTGGAGAGAGAAAAAATGGTGCAGTATCACATAGATCATAATAGCAAAATTATGATTAAAAATTGTGCAATGCGTTATAGAAATGAATGTCAATGCGTTCTTTAAAAATAGTGGGAGATGGGGCAGAAACGACAGAATGGGGCAGGGCATTCCAAGCACGAGTAATCCGAATGGCGAAGAATTGTCTCCGGCAGTCCAGTCTACTGTGCCGATGAGCTAGCTTGAGAGGATGACCACGATTTCCAGAGGGCAGTGCCAATTCTAGCATTCGCCTACATGGGTGATTTTCATCCGTCAATATCCGATACGTAAGAATCAGATCGCCTCGGAGTTGACGGTAATCCGTTGGAAACAATCTCAGTGTTGTTAGACGTTCTTGGTAGCTGGCGAGGCCAAGCCCCTTGACAAGCTTGGTAAAACATCTCTGTGGTTGTTCCAACGCGTGCTGGTCACGCTTCAACCATGGTTTCCAGACAGAAATAGCATATTCTAAGTGTGGCCTGACGTACGCCTGAAGAAGAAGCGGGAAGAGACGTGAATCGATGGTTCCGAATGCCCGCTTCAAGAGCCCAACGTTTCTATTAGCTACGATTGAAGCACTTTTACACTGAGCAGAACAGCCCAAGTCATGTTGCACGATCACTCCGATATCCTTTTCTTGCGTTGTGACAGTGAGGATCTTGCCACCTAGAATATACCTAGGGTCGCCAGGAAAGCGAACACGTAATGCGTGACATTTTTCAATGTTGAATGTTAAGCGATTGATCGTTGACCATTCATGCAATGAGTCTAGATCGGATTGCAGTTTTGACGTATCGTCAGACGAATCTATGGAGCGCCAGATCTTGATATCATCCGCAAATAGGAGAAACGGTGATTTCACGTATCCTCCAATGTCATTGATAAACAACAAAAATAGACGCGGGCCAAGAACGGAACCTTGAGGTACTCCACACTGAATTGGGAACGGCTCTGAAAGGGTCTGTTTAACACGCACGCGAAGAGTTCTCGAACGCAGGAATGCAGCTACCCAGGAAAGCAATACAGATGGTAAACCGAATGACAGCAGCTTCTTCAGCAGTACTACATGGTCAACGCGGTCGAAGGCTTTAGAGAAATCTAAGTAAATAACATCGACTCTTTTACCTTCATCAGCAGATTTGGTCCAGTAATCCCGAGCCAAAAGTAAGTTAGAGGTACATGAGTGTCCTCTACGAAATCCATGTTGTTCTGCAGCGATAATATTGAAGCCGTCCGCAAAAGCCATGATTTCGTCGGCAACTATTGCCTCCATCACCTTGGACAGCACTGGGAGGAGAGTGACTGGACGGTAATTGGCGGGATCACAACGATTTCCACCCTCGAAGATTGGAGTG